>JAANSN010003168.1:0-19925 GCA_036850665.1 Dicranocentrus wangi | reverse complement strand
ACGCTCTTCTCATTTTGGATTATATTTTTCAACCGTGCAGGCTCTTCCATATGCAAATCGGACTCTGTTTTCTATACGACATGGCGGTGTTCACTACGCCTGAGAAACTTAATCATTTATATTATTGTCCCAGTGTTTGTGAACCAAGCACAAAAAGTTAACTGAAAACTGCGGCTTCAGTGAATTTAGCTCGGAAGACTGCCTTTGTATGTATGTACACACAATTTACGTTTACATGTTCTTAGGACTACATATTGCCTGGCATAATTTTCCCACTGGACATTTATACCACTTTCCTTTAGAGATCAATAAAGTAGCTGAGAAATTGAGTGTGGTTAGAGTACGCAAAAAATGCCGTGTAAGTAACTCCGCTCAAATTTATCTTCACAATTTCGAGCTGATTATTTTCAGATTATACAGCAAACAAAGGGGAGGCTACATCCTTCCAAAAAAGCATGGCGACTTACTACCAACATCATAAACTAGATGAAAAATGTACTTTCCTTGGGGGAACCAACAGCATAAACGGAGCGTTCAGCTGGAATGCATATCATCAACTGAGCGTGTTTGCCAACACCCAATTTCCTATGAATGAAATTAATTCATAGAAACGATCACGCTAAGTTGTGCTCTCCATGCAGCTCTTTACAGGAATGGCATTTGCATTTTGCATGCAGCAACAGGAATATTCATTCACACATCTGATTCATAAATCTGACATATTCATGAAATTCTTAGAGATTTCTTGACTTGCCCCTCTTCTCAAGAAGGTTTCTGCATCCCAACAGAATCCCATCGAATCCCGTAGTTTTCAACAAACTGAGAGTGCCATTATATTCAATAGCACACAATACACAAATTGTGTGCAAGTTGTGGTTGTTATTCGAATTTTACACCACAGAATCCCAGCAGCAATAATGTTGATTTTCTAATGTCATAAATGTTTTTGTTTAATGGGACAAGTTTTCCTCTGAAAATGGGATTGTTAGTTGTAAACCCAAAGACAGTTTCTGATAGCTCCATCGAACACCGATAAATTCCCTGTAGTACCAATCAATGTGAGCCAGTTTGTGAGTCTGATTGCAAATTATGAGCTCACTTTTTGTCATTGATTAGACCGTCCAAGAAAATGATGTGGACAGGGATAAAGATAAAACTCAATTGGAACGAGAGCTGCCTTCAGGCAAAGCCGTTTCTTGTGCTCAAAGAGACCAAGTTCCCTTGTTTTGCGGTTGAATAGTTCCCGGAAACATAGATTGACGGTTGAAAAGTGTTTGCAAAGTAAATGCATAACTGTCCCGTATATCCAATAACTATAAACACTATCAAAGCAGCATATAATGTGTGCCATTGTCACTATTCTTCACAATCATTTCATTTCAGCCCATTTGTACTTTCTGTCTCGAACACCCTCAAGGCTCAAAGTAGGAGCTCCAAGCTGAAAAATGCTCAAAAGGAGTTAACAAGCAGCGAGGGTTGAGCCCAGCAGGGGTTACTATTTTTTACTCTCGCGTTATTTTTTTTTCTCTTTTTTCTCTCATTTCAAATAGCTGAGTTTAGTTTTTTCCCTGATCACATTTCAAATAACTCGTTCGTTCATCTTGGTGTTATTTAAAGGAAAAGCAACACGAGTACGAGTATTAGCTGCACCTCATCGCACAAAATATAGTGCTGCTGAATCATATACACATAAATAAATACACACATAATTGCCAATGAGGAGATTATTAATTTTTATGTTCGATATTTATTAGGTGTACAGTTGCAAATCCTCGATGATCAAATCCAAAATTCATTATCCACAAGCACGCAACAACATTTCCCCATACCCATTTCTCATCATGATGTTATTTTTTGCAGGTACATTGTGTGCACACCCTTCAAGCTGTGTTGTTTGTTTTATATGCTTTTTCGAGTATTTGTCAGTCAGGAGACCCGAGGTAAATACCTCCATTCATCCCGTTGTACTTTTACCATTATTGAGCCCTGTTAACTGGCTCCATTCATGTTAACTTAATCGCCTAGTAATGCGAAAGCTGTGTCATAAACTACGAAAGATGTTCTTCATGAGGTATCTTTTCTACTAGACTCACGCGGCGCGCCTGCAATGCACATCTCTGCACTTTCTTTTCTGCTATGCATTCTTTCAATTGGATTTAGGACCTAGTATTCCTCCTAAGAAATATTGAATCGAAGTCATCTTCTCTCTGATGATATGTATTTTTTTGCTTCGGATTTACATCTCACCATTGACAATGAGATAACTCAGATACAACCACCATCTCAAGCGATGAATGACTGATTTATTTGATCACTTTGACTTGTCATTATGCATAAAAAACCAAATGCACAAATAAATGTTCAACAAACCACCTGACTAGACCGTCAGCAGTGAGGACTAGCTAAAGGAAAAAAAAGCCTGTACGACAATATTTTTATGAAAGCAAGACCCAAATCGTCTTCTTGGGTTCCTTCTGTTGTGACTTATTTTATCAATTGGATTAACAAAATCCGGATTTTCCCTCTAATGGACGTCCGTTACCAGTAAAATGTGAATCCACTTCACGTTAATGATCTTGCCAACAGCGTGAGACAAATAAAAAAAGGCAAGAAAAGTCACTTGAGACACAGAACAACAAGACATTTATGATAATTAACAAGATTTTTTTGCATGAATCCTGTAACAAAAACAACTTAGTACACATCCCTCTGTGATCCTCCTCCTAAATACGAAGAACAGAAAATGCTTCAACAATGCAACATTTGCCAGATGCAACATTTTGTGCATAGAGTCATGTTACTTAAGTGGGTAAAAAACAAACGTGTTAGGTTAGGAGTGAATAAAAAAAGCAAGGGATTTTCATTGTACTTGTTTGCAAACAAGCTACTTTATCTAAATGTGTCCAGTTGTTGGATTGCACACAATTATTTGTAATCACAATAATTTATCTATATTGACCTCTTGTTACTTCTAATTCGTTTTCTCTCTCCGTCTAACCCTATTCCCTATATATACTTTTTCTACCCAATCAAAATCTTCAGATAAAAATCTTACAGTGTGGTTGTGCTCTTTGCTCTCCCGTTTGCTGTGCTTTCTTACTTGGCAAAATTCATTATTTTTAATTTTCACAAATATATAGCGTAATATTGTCATACTCAGCTAGCGTGACTTAGCCACGGTCAGTTTTAATCGTCACAATGACTATTCATATCCATAAATTTCAAGGCTATTTGCTCTCCATCCACTGGTGCTAGTACTAAATTTTAATTGAATTTTCTTTCATTTTTTTTCTTCGGTCAGTCAGTGCTTAAAAAGTGTTGTGTTGTTTCCGTCAGCATTTGCTTAATTGCAATTTATGAGGTTTTATGGGACGACAACGTAAGAAAAATGGATATTGCATTTATTGCTGGTAATCTCACTTTTTGTTGCTCTTTCGCCGAGACGTGCGTAATGCCTGTCTAAAGTATCAACTACGTAGTCTACACACGTACTCTGTTGTTTTCGTATTTGTTACTTAAAAAACCACAAAAAATATACATATATCTGTAGTTTTTCCCCGTCTTAAAGGTTGCATATTGAAAAAAACAACGTCGGGTCTGTGGTCATGTCTGCCAAGGGTAGACTGGGAAAAGGAAAGAACCTGTTTAAAAGGTCTAATAGAAGAGATGTTTTGAAGAAGTGATCGTGATTTCAAAGCAATGTCCATTTCCATGTGCACTTTAAAGTAGCCCAATATCCCTCTCAATTTCGGATGAGTTAACAACACTCATTCTAATTCTCATCATTCCACTTTGCTTTCAAATGATTAAAAAACTATGAGTGAACACTCCTCTCAAAACACTTGGACGTAAGGATGCAGACGTGTGCAAAAAATAGTAAGAAAGTAATCAGAAATAATTGAATCATACATTAAACCCTAGTAGCAAATTGACAACAAAGCCGAGCCAGCGTTCATTAAAAACAATAATTGCACACTCGGCCGTAATAAATCAAAACTAATGTAGTGACTCTTGTCAACGATATGTTGCAGAGTTAAATTATGCATTAAAAAGGTGAGCCCTTTACAAATGCTATTTGTCGGATCTTGAAACTTTTATTGCGTTAGTGTTTTGCCTGCAAGACAAACAGCACAAAACGATGGAGTTTATGCCGAGCCTTAATTCTAGGCACAACTTTTTTTACCAGTATAGGCATATCAGAAAATCTAATAACTGGCTGTATGCTGATAAAAAGAAAGTATCTTGTTTTTAGACAATAATAACCCAGCAATTAGTTAATAGGCTCGTAAATCCTTGTGCAGAGGAGGAACACGCCCACAATTAATTTGTGATTATCCCTTGATCGTTTATCATTTTGGTGTGCTTTTAAAGGACACGATGAGAACTGACAAGGAGCATGAACACACGTCGTTTTAATTATAGGGATTCATAAGTTAATTAACTGAAATCAAGAAGTTCTATGGAAAATTATGACTTTAATCAAAAAAATATCTCGACAGGTAACTACACAGTTAGGGTTGTAATGTTGGCTGGTGCATGCATACAAGCACTAAATCAAAATGATTTCAGGTGCATCATGCACCACACGCTTTGTGCATACCAATCGTGTATAAATAAGTGTTAAAATTGATTGCAGGACATTTTGAAATACGTGCTTTGACCTGGATGCCATGCCCTGTCGGTACATTTATTGGCACAAGGAATGATTGATGACGATGAGCTGATCGATTTTGATCGCGTTGTTGAAAAGTCAAACACCTTTTTATGTCGTTAAAGCATCTTGGGATAAGGTATATATAACCTGCAGCAGCAGGCTGATTCTAGCTCGGTAAGTTAATTGGGAAGGGTTCGTTCGTAATAATATGCAATATCAAACATGGCAATAACTCATATTGCATTGTATATCACCTCTGGCAAGTTGTATTGTATATTCCCTCACTTTTTCATTTTCAATCTTAATTAGCCAAATACATCGTTATAACCTGCAGCAGCAGATGCTAGCTCGGTAAGTTAATTGGGAAGGGTTCGTTCGTAATAATATGCAATATCGAACATGGCAATAACTCATATTGCATTGTATATCACCTCTGGCAAGTTGTATTGTATATTCCCTCACTTTTTCATTTTCAATCTTAATTAGCCAAATACATCGACCGTGGCTCCTAACAAGAGAACATGAATAAAAAGTATCAGTTACCTAATTATGCAAATACCTTAATACACACATAGCAAATAGCGCCTTTCGTTGTTTGTGATGGTACACCAAAGTAAATATAAGATACAGGTGAAAATCATATATCTACACAATATTATATATCAACCGGCAATGGAATCCACGGTTGTTTCTTTGTACCTCAATCATTTGATTGACTGATTCGACGGAAATTCTTGGAACGAGCAACCACACAATGAAGGAGTTTAAAGAGATGTAATCTATACATCAAAGAAACAGTGGATATTCGTACGTGCACATCGGCAGCTGCACAACTTACTTGAGTAAATAAAGTAATCCAATCTGCTTACTCACTTAACCTGTCTGGTCATTATTGTCATCAATGCAACCACATTGAGTTCTTGGAAGTCTCCCGTGATATCAAATGACAATCAATATACACGCCACGCTGCAAAATGCTATATACATATAATGTATGATAGCAAACATAGATATTCGATATCAATACAGCTTTTAAGGAAAGTAGACGTCGGTAAAACAATATGAAGGTTTAAAACGGAATTGTATTGATAAAGAAAGGTGTCTCAACTTAAAGTGAGATGTTATATCCCATCTATTTATACGTCAATCATCAGCATTCATTAAAAGGTCAGTCGACTTAACCTTCAGAATTGATGAAAGATCCATAATGATTGCTATTCAGGAATCAAAGTAAAGTAAGCACACAAGTTTTAATACAGTTTTCGACAAGTAACGAAACCAAACGAAACAAAATCAGACAACGAACACATGACCATCATGAAATTCTCTCAACAAGTGCAAAAGTGCGAGCAACAATATTACTTGGAAAGTTGGAAAACAAAAACGCATTGAAAATATACGTATACGTTGAAAATAAGTTCTTGTTGAAGCAGTCGGCTTGCTTTTGATCTGGAATTCGTAAAATGCTGAATTGCCAAAAGCATGTAGTTTCATTCGCATTGAATTTGATCTTCCATGAATGCTAATGAGGAAGTGGCAGATGGATCTGAATACATGACAATGCCAACAGAAAAAAAAATCATATCAAAGTCACTTTGCAATTGCATGACTCCATCCCTCTCCTCCCTTGAAAAATCGTGAATGATCATTATTGTTATTCGGCAAGTGAACAAGCTTCTGCACTCTCTGCCAAGAAAAAAATAAGGTAGCATCTGTTCCAATTGCGTACAATTGTAAATATATAAAATAATAAGGCAATAAAAACAACAGAGAAGTTTGAATTGATGATGATTTTATTGATAGTATGACCAAGCGTATTTTACCCTTTTCCCTGTGACAGACATTTGACATGATCACTACAGCAAAACCGCATACCACTTGAATGGATCCCCCGAGGGTGCAGCAATCCGAGTTCAACAAAATGTATATATTTATATATACACAGTTTCATTGGACAGTGGGCATTTGTGCACGAATGAGTTAGCATGGGTATATCTAAACCAGCAGTTTAGTTAGTTTCCCCATGGAACACGGAACCCACTTGAGAATACACGCTGCAAGATTTTAAAGAAGCGACTCGCAGGTTAGTATATTGTACACCTCATCCGCACTGCATCCCGTGTTTTTAAAACCTATTTTAACCATACTTGTATAGTACCTAGCTATTATAAGTGGATCTCCTTGAAGAATACCAAAGAAGTTGCAATGGAAGTCTATAGCAATAGCTACAACAACGAATTTATTATATGTTATCGTACCTTTATAACTGGCACACTACTGATCGCTACTGATTACATTTCAATCAAACGCACAACGCTCACCTCATCGAATTGTATACACTTCATGTCATGCCGTTAAATGTCAATTGTTTACTCTTTAGACGTTTCGACTTGCTAAGATGTGACGTGTTGTTGTAACATCCGACAGTACGGTGTCAGCGATAACAAACATTGCAAAATGTGAGCTTGGCATGTTGAATTTGCATATAAACAGCCAACGATTATGGAAGCATACTAAAAGCTATCATATACACCAGATAAGTCATATGTGGTACTTTCCGAGAATGCATCTACCAGCAATCATATTATTATAATCCATTGTATGTTATAGTATTGGACACGAATTGATGGTTGGTGTCAAATCAAAACGAATCGAAACAAAAATCAAATATAAACCATCCTAACGTGTCGGTGCTGATTCTGATTAATTTGTGAGAAAGGCTTGGTCGTGGTCGAGATATTAGGGTAAGTATTAACAATTATTATATGTTTTGAAGTTGAAAACGCAACTCAAAATTTGAAGATTTATTTCGAATTAAATAAAATATCCCACCATCCCACTAGGGTTTTCCTTCACTACTGCATTTAAACATGGTATTTTTCCGAACACCACTCGCATAATGTCGTAGCAAAGCCTTTTTACTCCATTAGAGACTTTGGCAGAGAAGTATCTGGTGAAAGCATTGAATGGTTCAAGTTTGCCAATTTCCAGACAAAATTGCTTTTCTTTTCGTGGGGAAAACGCAACGCAACTTTGTCGTCTGCAGCTAAACTCTAAAAAGTCGGATATACATTGGTTCATATTCGTGGAAAAAGTTTGTGTACGTAAGGTCATCGTTCCCGTATTTGAAGTCATATGAAACCATTACTGTAGTACTTACAAAGCCGGGAAACCTTGTGTGGGAACACTTACACCAGCATTTGACCACTTGACCAAACTGGTTTTCATAGTCACACTGCGCCTCACAATTACTCAAGAACTGTGTCAGGAACAATTCTCCGAACTCTTAAGAGAAAGTACGACTCGATTTAATTAATTTTTTGCTTCATAAGCAATCGCATCACGACGAATTGAACGAATGCTACTCTGTCTTCGTACTTCAAGAAAGTGGGTCCCTTCAGGTTGTAAATACAATTCGCGTGAGTCGTTTGAACGTAAAAATGGAAACTAACGGATAAATTAAGTCATCGTAATTAAATTAAAATGCCACAAGTTCCTTTGAGAAAAAATCGTTTGGGCAAAGATGCTACTTACTTTATGTCATTTAAAAACAAAATAGCAAAATTTTGTTAAACACGAAACAATCTGAAAACATATTTGCGTAAGCAATCTCGAGCAATAATGACTACAACTACCGGAAACGAATAACAGTGTTATGAATCGGATAGGATATGCGTGGGTTTGAATTTACACAAATATCTTGAAAGCCATCTCGACCTCAACCCTTTTTAGCGTATCAAAACGAGGAAAGCTTATAAATAAAAAAGTTGGATTTATTAACTCAACGCATCGTCAATAAATGTCTTCCACAGATATGAGATATTCAGTTCAGTAAAGAGCAAAAAAAGTCCGTCGCGGGTGGGACTACAGACAGACAGACGGCGAGGGAGTGAATCCTTTGAAATGAACCCAAACATCCGCAATTAGAACAACGTAATCTATGCGTTGGATGCATATTTTTATCGTTAAGTTCATGCTCGGCTAAATACAAAATTACAATTAGATGGTTTCCGAATTCGGAAAGCTATTTTAAAAATTTTGTTTAGAAACTTTTGCAATGTTTCGAAACGAACATTGTCGCTCAGCTAGAGGTTCTTACACTCACGAAACACATGTGCAGAGTGCGTGTCCCATTCATAAAGTTTCAACACTTTGAGGCTGACGTGCGCGCTTTCAACTTCAGAAAACGTCGGATCAGAATTCATCATGTAACTTCAATTCTATTTGATTTATCAGTTTCCCCTCATTTTCATTTTACGAACTCCCATCCACCGTTTGCATAATAGACAAATCGAAACACTCCATTTTATAGATTTTACGTACATTGACATGCCTGCTCCACTGAATTGGAAGAGTGGAAACCTGTAGGCTGCAAAAGTGATTTTGAGACACGAAACAACCATGAACCCAGCAGATCTCTTGGTTTCATCCAATCCATTGAGACGATAAAACTGAAATGGTTCATACTCCTTTGGGATTCAAAACGCTTTTCAACATAACACTCAAAAGGACTCTAACTCTGTGAACTTTGTCAGTACGGTGGTGGTGCATAAGTCACTCACAATCGCAATGTAGGCAATCTTTTCGTCGAGAATTTACAAGAAGAAGCATGTATAACCATCTTTCCAACTTCCAACTTTCCGCCACTTTCAAGTTCCACTCATTATGTCACGTCCACTTCCCTTCTGGAGTGAGGGAATGACCGAATAAATGCTGAGACGGGGAAAGCAAATCACAATAAAATATTTTTTTTACGAATGGGCACTTTTCTTACTTTACACAATATTATATTATTGTTATTACATGCTATACGGAACATCGGTATCTTCTTTCGCATCTTTACTGCCCAGTCCTTTTCAGCATGAAATCAGTTTGGGGCTTGTGGAATACGGGATACATATACACATGTGCAGTATGTTACAGACTTCATTCATTTCACTGGATTTTTTCTTGGAAGAGAAAGTGCTTTCTCAAATAGGTTTCGCGGACCATAGACAATTCCGAATTGAATAGAAACCCGTCACGTTGTAACTGTGTCGTAAAACATTGCTCCAAGTGAAAAAAGAAAGAATGAGTCTTGACCAGTGACAACTATAAAAAGGTGTAATATGAATGGAATAGCTTGGCTCATCTACTAACAATAACTACGAAAAGGGGTTCGGGGCTACATAAAAGAAGGACATCTTGTGAATTTTATGAAATCATGGAATGCCAACAAACTACGTATTAACTATGAAAATGTAACCAAGAGTTCAAGTAACTGGATATGAGCTTCAGATGTAGATGTTTGGGTGGGTGAATATACCCTGGGGTTAATATCCAAGTTGCTAACCCTGCTGGTATTTATTATATTACGGAAAAATGAGCCGATCCTCATTTTTCCGGAAGTTGCAAAAAAAGCTTGTAGACATGACCTGGTACACAGCCGCCTATCGGAGGCAAATGGACGAGTGTTTGCAAAAAGGGCTCAAGAATTTGTCTATGTATACTTTAGCATATTCTATTACAAACTATTTACTCCAAGTACGTTCCAGTTCCAAGTACAACGTAGGCTGCAATGTATAAGGAAAAAAATTGTCCCAAAAAGGAAAAGGAAGCGAAGAAACCCCATAACTTCTGCATGCTATCACGTCACATGCTGTGTATATAAACCAACTTATAAAGTTCCAGCTAGAAATGCATATTATTATATTTTCGGTAATATATCTTGGCTCACATTGAGTATTTCCGCTTTTTTCAACCCCTATTCAAGAATGCCTATTTGATAGTGCTGGCGCTGGCACTACTGGCATAAATCTACGTTCGATAGATATAGCTACTAATAGGTAGTTTAAATAAGTCGCATAATATTTGCTCGGGAAGTGATGCATTTTTTTCGTTTCTCGGCAAAGTTTGTTTTACTGCTGTTTCAGGGAAACGCAAAACACCATGTATCTTGTGACATACATTCATGTGCTTCTCGTGTTCTGTTTAGTGATTCTGTAGTGTATCTCATCATACGCAAAATGAATGGCTGGATATAGATTTCAAATTAATAAAGCCAGATACACACAACATTATTTTTACTTCTGGAGGGGTTGCTGACTTTTGGATGGAATATGGAATTATCCTGAAAGTGGAAGTGATGACACAAATATATAGTGACTAAAATAGCCCCAACGGTCTTTTAGCCCTTTTCCCAGATGGGATACTGTTACAAGTGATACATGCCTGCTCGAAATGGGAAAATCTAATGCTACCTGTGCAAGATGTGGTACGAATCTAGAATAAGAAATGTTCAATTCTTTATCATTGCTTTCTGATCGGGAAGCAATTGATATTGATAATATAATATATTACGTTATATTTATATGACTATGTATACCAATTAGATGTAGTGGAAGGTATTCCATGAATCCTATTATAGTTAGTTAGTTGTATTGGAGAGAGTAACGTGTGGTATTCTGCTCTATATTATTAACTGGGCCACTGTGAGAAGATTCCTTGAGCGGTT
Source organism: Dicranocentrus wangi (assembly GCA_036850665.1). Lineage (NCBI taxonomy): Eukaryota > Metazoa > Arthropoda > Collembola > Entomobryomorpha > Entomobryidae > Dicranocentrus > Dicranocentrus wangi. Next base: position 8,778 of record JAANSN010003168.1, on the reverse strand, counting down.
CGGTTCGGATACCCAAATCTAACGGCTCATTTTTTGGTGTAGAAAGGTTCTACTGGCGCTTTCTATTTACTTGTAAATCTTAAGTGGGCATAGCAAGTGGGCATACGTATCCAGAAAATATCTAGGTAGTTCGTGACAAAATTTGACTTCCAACTAGTTAATCGTCTCAGGCCCAGTGAGCTCGTAAGGTGCGTAGTCTCTTCATGTTACTACCATCATTATTTTAAGATCGATGGTACTGCTTGGTATTGTAATATAAATCCAAAGTGTGCTTCCTACAAAACGAACTTTCCATGCCAAAGCACTCGACTGGGAAAACTAAGGTTTATTAATTCTAATTCAGTGCACCATTTGCTTCCTTCACTTTACTACTTTTTGCCTACGCAATGACACGTGGATGTATGGAAATGGAATTATGCGTCTTCCAATTTAGAGACTAGATTTTGACCTGTACTGTACGCTCATAGTACTCACGTTTCATTTCCAATTCCACTGGCGCGCCGTTATTACTCAAAGTTTGTGCGTCGTCTGCCTTTAATGTGCGTACACGTGGGATACTTACATTCACAACGAGATTTTTTTATTGATTGCTACCAGTTTTTTTGTGCTGGAGTGGCTCCTATCCACTCACCAATTGTGGTAGCATGCTGAAGACTAATTTTATACGAGAATTTGTCACAAGGAGACCGAATGAAAATGAAAAACTAACAAGAAGACAGCAAACGCTGGCCGTGTAAAAGTCACAAGAAATATGAGAAATTATCGGCAATAAAACATGTCTGTTCCATCCTGTGTGCGTCCTCCACACGGGTACTTTCGTTCCGTTTGGATACAGATCCGAAATGAAAGCATGAAAAGTAGACTAATCGGAGAATAAAAAATCAAGACATTTTGACCCGAGTACGCATGAAACGCACATAATTTACGCAATCTGACTAAAACTTTTTGGCTGAGGAAGTTTCGCCAGGGAATAAACTACGTTTTATCATATCTTCCTGTCATATCATATCGGATTTGAGCCACCAAATGTTCTATCATTTCTTTTCGAGAAGGAAAATTGGGGAAAACTTGCACGAAAGTCGTCTCAAATACGGGCTTATGCGTCGGCATGATTCCCGTATCACCATATATCCTTGTCACTTCTAATGAACTTACCGAAGAGATTCGTCCTTGTCAAAATTAACTGATATGCGCAAAGTTAAATCCACACGGATAAGTAAATGTCGAATAAACTACATTTCCATATCTTCCAAATTGTTTCTCTCATGTGCATGATGAGCTATATAGCTACATGGTTGCTGCCTGGCAGATCTAGAACTGAGCAGCTTAAACTAGAATGGTATGATACTTACTTGAGCTACATCACACACGCAGTGACTTCATCCTTACAGTTTTGTTATTCGTGTTACAAACACAGTATTGAATGCGTAGTGAAAGTCATCCAAGCGGTTGAGTCTAATGACAAGATGACAGGGGTAAATCAAGAGGAAAACAAGATCTCCCAAGTCGGCAAAAGTGCACACACACGCACCTCATATCTTGAAACATAACTCTATTCATATGCCAAAAAAATAACTTTACTTTTGCCTCATGCTTGAATCCATATCTGTGATCATCACCTTTATATCTCGGCGATCATCTTTTGAGTGCGTTGAATTTTATTTTAATTACAAACTCTGCAGATGGGACACGACTACTACTGGTAACAATCTGTCCCTATCTGCTCAAACAACGTGTTTGACAAATGGAGGAGGACAGGTGTTCCTTTGCCTTGTTTGGCGAAACGCTGAAATGAAACGATTTTATTATACACAACCCCGAGTTTGATGGTCTTGCTGGAAGTAGAGAATATAATACTACGTGTATAAAAGGATAGTGATTTAATGATGTCAGACTAATTCCCAAGTTAGGTATCAGGTAGGCTTGCAAGGTTTAACAGATCTACTCCCAAATTTGATAGCCAATGAAAAAAACCTACTTCATTAAAAACCCATTTTTTCTCATGAAGTCATTCCAAGATTTGTAGTGTTTATTATCCTTTCCTCAAACTCTTTTACTGCAACTCTTAGAAATCCAAATCCGACAACATTATTATTGCTTTGTTGTACAATAAATGGGAATAGTGAAAAAGTGTCCACACATGTTTCGGAGATGAAAAGCGCAGCAACATCAATGAGGAGATCCTGCCTAGCTCAATGTTTTACTACATTCCATTAGAAACCCCTTTGCACCAAACTAAACAACTTCCTACGCTGGAATATGACGCTTCTTCGTTTACTTTTTGCCCCTCTTTACTTTAGCTCGTGTTTCCCACTCTCGTCCTGTCAAAGCAAAAGGGATTTTTTGTGACCACTTCATCGCTGATTTTATTATTTTTCTTCTGTCTGACTGTCAGTCAGTCACTTAGTTTAATGTTCGAAATGAAATCCATAAGTCACTTACACGTTCGTTGTTGTCTTTTTCTTGCTCGTTTTGTGAGTGCTTGTATATGCAATACATATATATGCATGTGGAAATACACTCGTCTAGAGGATCCTCATGAACAGATATAAGGAATATTATTCTGCAGTGGTCCATATACAATTTTTGCTGACTTGCTGACGGTAAATGCACAGATGGAGACTGCTTATACAAACTCGGTAAAGTGGAGATGATGGTTGTCTGAGAATTTGATAGGGTACAAAAAATCAGCGTTGTACTGTTCTACAATATTTTGACAAGGGGAGGTGATGATGACATGGCATGGCACACGATATTTTTCTCCCGAGTAGCTTACGTACACACGTCCATCAACACCACTTCATATATGTACACAGTACACAGTGAGTCATGTCGTCATGTGCTTGGCTTTACGGTTACGGTTCATTTTTCGCTGATAAAAATAATATCAGGAAATTAAACGTTGGGAACAAATGTCATGCCTTCTTTTATAAACTCTTTGCNTTAAACGTTGGGAACAAATGTCATGCCTTCTTTTATAAACTCTTTGCACTTCCCCTTTAAACTTAAAAACTGTTGACATAGTCTCTCTGGCTTCAGAAGCAGACCAGGAAAACTCTTATTTTTCAACTTTTTAATAATGTCGACGCGGAGGAGTACACTGCTTCTCGAAGTGAAGTGAAACAATGTTTATGCACTGCAGCTGTCTCAAAATGAGTGAGGTCTGGAATGTACATTTCTCCGTCGAAAAGTTTCCTCAAATCAGAGTTTGCTTGCGTATAAGAATGCAAGGGAGGAAAAAGTTTCATTTCGTTTATTTGCAAAAAACGGGTATTCTTGCGTGAAAGTATGCAATGGTATACACAAAGCCGGACTGAAAAATTCGGAAGCAAAAATTTCCTGATGAAATAATTTGATCCATGTGTGCACTCTGCTATAATGAAATGCTACAGCAATAATTAGTGAACTGTTAATGAGAAAGGGGCAAACCTTTGTGGAAATGCTGAAAGACTACGGTGGATAGATAAAGTTGTATGCCAAGTGCGAGTGCATGGGATGACAACGCACAAAATGTGACAATCCATCCCCAACCGCCTTCAGGATAGTAATGCTGTTGGAGGGTTCTCCAATCTGACTTCTTTTTGACTTCGCCGGATTCCTGCACACAAACCATTAAAAAATATTATCAGCCAATTGTACATTTTTACAGTTCACAATGTATGTATATGCCAAGCCTCTTCTAATGGATGAGCCTCTGCGCGTGGATTTGAACAATTTTAAAGGGTGCGTATATTTATAAAAAAAATTATTTGAAACTGAACGATTAAAATGTGATAATTGCTCTGCAAATGATAATTACTACTTTTGACCGCCACCCGCAACAGATTTCCTTTTAATTACATATCAACATATTTATGCTAATGTGCGGCGAACTAATGAATTTTGTAGAAATAAAAAGCTTTGCAATTTGCTCCTCTACGTCTTCGTCTTTGAGCAATTTCAATTCAACTCTTCAAAATAGTCCCTCGTATCATGCAGTCGTAATGATGAATAAATGAATGCTAATGGGATCGGATGAAAGCACAGCTTAAAACATGTTCTTGTCTCATTCCCAATTCACAGTCAACTACATTACATAAGCATATTTTATTTATGCAACAATCAAGTCAATTGTTTTCATTCGTCCTGATACGACGACAGATTTCAACCTGGAGGGCAACAATTGCAAATTACAAATTCTTCAGAGTAATCCACAATAAATACGTTGGGATGCTACACTACACTACAAAAGCATGTAATAACCACCAAGCTTCATATATAATCGTATATAAACTCTTGAAACTCTTTGCTTGCATTCAACTTTTCAGTATAGTATCCAACCTCAGCCTTCAAACCTCAACCTATCTCAATTTACTCGATTCCCCAAAAAATTATAATTAGGAAAACTGGGCGTTGCAAATTACAAGAAAAAACCTGTCTACAAACATGCACTCACTTTTTCCCCATTTCCAATCAGAAGTTTGTCTATATATCAAGAAGATTGTCCTGAAATCCCATACACGTAGAAAGTCTTAAAACTTTATATTCACTTAATTTGCATCGGATTTAATTTTGAATCCTGCTTTTTGTTATTGCTATCAAGTCTCCTGGCTGCTTCCAAGACTTGTCTTGTTTACATGATGTCGGTTCAATAAAATATAAAGATTATGACGAAGTTTTCATACTTATGGGACCCTCCTATTCAATTTATTTTTCAAAAATCTCCATTGTACTGGTCAGAGCAACTGTATAAATCTCGTTTTAAAGAGGAAATTTACAATATATTATTATGCTACCTACATTCAAATGTGCACTGACCGTTTTCAGATAATGACATGATTGAAAAATATTTTATGCAAAAAAGGCAGAGACAGCGATGAGCTTTAAGATATAAAGGATCATCTCTCGCGACGACGGCCCATCTCTCAAGACATTGAGGTTGAAGATTGTCATTTTCACGAGCTTATCAACAAAAGACGCAAAATATGGAGGTACTGCACACAATCCAATCGTTTACAAAGACAGAAAAACAAGATCAATGGTACAAACCAAGGATAACAATGAAATACAGGTTATACGTTATACAGAGAATAGAGTAATGAATGGGATAACAGACCGTATAATAGTGATTCATAGACAATGTTTTCAACCAGCAGAAAAAAAAAACTTTTCTTTCACATTCGCACACACTCACACTCCACACCACATCTCGACGAGAGATCTCATCTAGTGTGAGGTGCCAAATAAGGAGGAAAAATGTCAGAGCTATGAAGCTTTGCTAATGGAATTGAAACGGTTATTAGTTCAGACAAGCAGAAGAAGAAAGAAAAAGAGAAGGTCTGGATAGAATAGATGCAACAAATAGTGGATGATGATGATGTTTTCAAAAAACCTTATTACAACCCCATATATACACCGATGATGGCCCTTAATACTTTTTTCTGCATCATAATCATACAGCCGAAAACAGCAGCAGCAACAACTCAGAATCGAAAAAGGAACAAAAAGAATAAAAAAAACGAGATGTATAGGGTTGCACCAACTCCGTCCGTCCGTATGCACAATGTCGTGGTATTCTATTTCAAACTAATTTCGCACTCTTCTCCTTTTTAGTCACATTTCTCTAGAAGACACCTTTTCTTATGGGAAGTTTGAGGGTTTGATAAGGTGCCATTCTTTGATGAAGGCTTTGTTTGTTTTTATTGTAACAGCAGCAGCTGGCTAAGAAGAAAGTCAAACATGCAGTCAAGCAAAAAGTTTACAAAGGGAATACGCAGTATGTTTTATGTTGTTACAATGATGAGCAGGAAACCGTACATTACAGATTTTGCTGTAGGACACGTACGTACATATCATATTTTCCAACGTAGTTGAATGAAAGTCGCCTGGGATATGCTTCGCCTTCGAACAATTACGGTAATCACTGCCATCATCAGTGTCAGTTAGCTGTTGTGTGCGTCATCCCCTAGCACCAACATTAAGGGTAATAATACCGACTAATAAGAATAACTTTTCATTATTTTCACAACCCGAGAGTGTTACTTTATGTCGTATGGCTTTGAGGGAGAACAACCACCATGGAGTGTTTCACACAAAAGGGAACTTAATTAATGACTTTAGACCTAAATGGGCTTCTAACTTTATTACTAAAATTGAGGATGATGAACTTTGCACGCTATGGTGTTTACGGTTGCTCTAAAGTGAAAGATTATGTGTGTGTCCATTTATCCTTCGTGTGCCTGCTTCAAGTCACTGGTTGGTGACGTGATTTATAGTTTGGAGATAGTTATATATTATCATAAAAACTATATTTCTCTGGAAAATTCATTCATATCGTGGCGAAATCCGGTTTGCAAGGGAAAACACTTTTGACCATTTGACTATTCGTCATAAATTCAAACATTTTCAATTTTCTGGTAAAATTGGGTGGGCTTGGGCTTGCGTTGTGTGGGCATTGTAAGGGTGTATATAATTACCAACAGTTTCTTCCACCAGTTTTATTTTACAAGATGTATACCAACATTTGTCCGCACTCATTTTGTCACCTCTTTCTTCTCCACCATGTTTTATGCCAAATCCGCTCTTCTCATTTGGGCAAAAGTGAAAATCTTAGCGGGAAATGGTCTTTTAAGGAAGCAATATTAAGACATTGCTCGTTTCTGCAATTTCCATTAATTAAGTTGAAACACCTCATCCGACAGAGCGTCTCCACTCGTTATGATTTATATAAAAACTGAGTTGTCGCTCCTGAAACCCCCACTGGCTTTCTCAGCTTACTGCACAAAGACAAGTTGAAAAGGAAGGCCACAAAGCAAGACAATAAGGTAGAATTAAAAATGTGGTTACGTAGCATTACATTTGTTGGATTTGCATACACAGTTAAAAATTCCATTCATTATGTATGTTCCTATCAAGTCCTCAAAAACACTTGGTCAACATGCAACTCCTTTTTTGCTCACATTTTGGGCTATCACATCTAAAAAAAAGTTACACTTTGACTCTACGTTCGAATACGATCTTTAGATAAGTCGAGAATACATTTAAAGCTTCTCATTACAATTTTCCATTCGCATTCCCCAAATCATCCTAAAAAATCCTTTTACACGCAAAGGTACCCAAATGACAAACTACATTACTATATAATGCATAACCAACAGGCTGGTCAAAGAAACACATCTCTTGCCCATGATACAATGCTGAATTCATGATGAGGGTGAAAGAAGAAAAGAAACTTGCACACAACACAACCGTCACTTTGAACTCTTACATGATCAAATAGTTTCAGAAAATATAGAAATGAATAGTCTACCAAATTCAAGTTGTGAGAAGCAAAAGGAACAAAATCTACACGAGCTTTATGTATTCATTTCATTTGAATTCCATCCAAAATGCTGGGAATATGTTTTCTCACTGTTGATATTTCTGTTTATGGCAGATGTCGTGTTTTTCGTGACAATGAGGATGACAAAAGAAGTGATCGATAGCCGTGAGGTAAATAAATATATTCTCGACCAGAATGGATAGCTACGACACATTACTACATTGTAAGCAAGTAAAATGGGCTATGTATTGTGCATTTAAATCCATGTAAACTGATACTGATGATGATAACCAGACAACCACACACACTTTGTAACACATTATTTGCCAAAAAATCCTTTTGGTTCGTGCATAATATTAAATATTTTCGGTACATGTGTATAGTGAATCCAATATAAAAGATTTCTCTTACAACGATATGAATATAGCTTAGAAAGGGGAACTGCTTTACACGTTGCCCGATTCTTTCATCATGTTGCAGTAGTTGACAACAATACGTGGAATGTGCATAGCATAATATGCCTAAAGCGGCCATGTTCCAGTGCATCTCATATCACCTCTGTTTGTATAAACGTGAACATATGAGCATACCAAATACCTTAGAATTTGGAATATAAAGAACAGCAACTGAAGGAGAAATTGTGTGACTCTGAACAATCATGCAGATAATTTTCCGTGGACATGTATTAACTTTGTAACAAAAATATTTGTGTTTAATGAAGAATTTTTATCGGTCAATGGGAAACAAATTGGATTTTTTTAAGTTAGTCATAAAACTCGTCCTGTGCGTAACACTAGCGCTTCGAATCTAGCGTTTAAATAATCTACGTCAAATACCAACTATCGTGGCACACGGACTGGAAACTAACCCAGTTCTTTTCAATTGGTTTCCTCAAGCGAAAAATAAACTTTCAATGCACTTTACACGATATCATGCAAATTGAAAAAAAGAAGAGTTTTTGCCTTTGTCAGGCAAGGGAGCGTAAAAGCCGGTATGAAGTGAGATTCCTTATCCTATTCCTCCTCGACTTATTTTCTTGAAAAACCACTCTACGCAAATGTACCCAGATGCAAAAAAATATACGCAACTGTAATTTGATCAAAGCTCAACGGGGTATAATACTGCAAAAGTCTATTGACAGAATTTAAATGTTGGGTAACAATTTGACTTGAAGTATGAATTAGCTCGTAAAAACGATGTTTTGCACAATTCTAAGCCATTTGTACATCTCACATAATATGTTATCATTCCCGTATAGCGTGAAATTAGCTGCTCTCAAGGCAATCTCGGTATATAGACACACATACAGACCGACAAAAGCATTAAGTGAATTTTTGTGACTACTAATTAGAGACATGCCCATGAAATACGTAATGTAAATGTCTTTTCGTCTTTTGGCTAAGGATGTCGAGCGTTTGAAATTTATAGAGTCCGTTAATTACCCTCACTCGATGATAAAAGAAATGCTGGGGAATCCG
>JAANSN010003167.1:0-19927 GCA_036850665.1 Dicranocentrus wangi | reverse complement strand
TGACTTTTCATGTTCAATAAAGATGAAAAGTTTTTGCTGGACTGTGTAGGAAACGTGTGCCATTTTACAAATTGTTAGCATTTAATGATCCGATTGAATGATGGGAAGCTTGATTTTATTCATTTTGGCAGTTTTTGAGAATGAAAAGCGAGTTAGGTATTTTTCCTTCCTTCTAACTTGCTCGGGCAAATTATGCTAAGACTAGGTGGAGTGTTGCTAAGGTCAAAGGATACTATCTCATGGTGCAATGGGAGACTTTCCCTAAAACCCAGCATGGTCAGTAAGGCGCTCATATTTTTGTAATTTGACAGTCTCTCAAACGAAACTCCTGAATTTTAGCTTTTTATCCATATATATATGTTATGAGCAAAACCAACTTTGTTAACTAACTTTATGCGATTTTTTGAGATACACTACGCCTAAAAGCCGTGTATGTCGTTTCCCTTTTGTTGTCTACACACCATGTGTAAATATGTGAGTGTTTTTGACTTCTTGATCTACACAACTCACTCATTCTAACAGTCTTTTCCCCAGTATTGACAAATTGGCAGAATTCACGGAAAGTGGAAGTAGTTTCAGTTGCTTTCTCTCTGAACTTCTTTTCCTTGACGCCGATCCATATAACGCTATACCCAGCCGAGTCTTTATAGACATTTTTCTGTGGACGTGGATGGGAAACTTGGAACGGCACGTTACGTAATTTGTTATGGATCGGCAGTAGACAAAGTTTAAATACAGCTTTCAACGGTTTATTACACAGTTGCTATTTTCTCTGCTCCACACATGGTGGTAGCAAATGGCATATTCTTGTCTTTGACTTGACACCACGCTCAATCACCTTCTCTCCGCTTGCAAACTTTTCTAAAATGGGAGCACAAAGACAGCAAGAAGTGAGAAACACAAGAAGTTAGTTATGAGTCGAGATAGATATGTTCCAAAACCAATGCAAAATTCTTGGTCCTCCTGGAAAGGCATACTATTCGCACTGGTTGGATATACATGACGCTAAAAAGTCAGCCATATTTGGCCGAAAATCCATTATGCGTCCAATGTATACCCATTTTTTCTCCATTTTCTTCTTCCTCTCTTCATCCATAACAAACTGCATAAAGCGTGTATTTCCAACAAAAAAGTGGCTACAGAAAGCGGAAAGGAAGACAAGGAAAGGGACGTTGACGGGGTCTAATTACGCTTTATTAGTTGGCCTAAGTATTTCTGCGGACGAGAAAAAGAGGAAAATGCTCGGAGAGAAAAGTGCTCAGTCGACCTTTACTCTGCTCGATATGCATGCTCACTCCTTCGTAAATAAAAAGTGGATGACATACTCGGGCTCGCTCCTCTTTTTCCTCCTGATCTTTTTCCCACCAACACCGGCAAACTTTCTCGACTTATACTTCCCTTTCCTCTATACCTTTCATGTCGGTTTCAAGACAAAGCACAAGCTCCGCTTTCCCCGTTTTTATAATATCTAGTAGTCGAATGAAAGCACTACGTCCAAACTCTCCTTCATTGTCCCTCCAAAAGATTCCAAGACACTTTTTTCTAGAAAACCTGCACCAAACGCGAGGGCACAAGGAGAAATGCTATTACGAAGTTTTTTTTCTCTTTCTCTTAGTCAGTTCTCTGCCTTCTCCACATTTTTCTTGTAGATAACCTACATCATTTTATGTAGACGGAGATGATGACAACTTTTCCGCTTCCATAATGTAACTTTCTTTGTCTGCCCACTTGCTGTATAAATGCATGTATATTATTATTATTGATGTGTGATATTATCCAAAATAGAAATGGCCCATCGTCTTACAATAAAAGTGAAAAAGCGGAGGGGCTTTCCGACTCTATCGTCGTACGTAGGTTGTTATAGGATGTTGGGAGCAGTTGGCGGTATATGTTAAAAGGAACTTTTGTCGGGTTCCGATTCCCAGATTTTTTTCATCGTTTTCCTAGTACTTGCTCACTTGAACCTCAGTACGCATTATGAACATTACGATTTCTCATGGTGGTCAGAGAGAAAAATACATAAAAAATGAGTGTCGGTCGGTTGGGAAGATAGTTAATGCGGATTGAGTACGCAATAGTAAGCAAAGGGTTAGAGTGAGAAGTAATTTTTTCCGAGTACGTTCTGGTAATAAAGAAACCATGTTTATTACCATCATCACCACTCAAGTTAACTTTACACTTTTGCTGACCGTCTCTATACAAAATGTACATTTTTGGCATGGGATAGGTGTACCAGTAGGAGTTGAACAAGCTGGAAAATGGGCAAAAAGAAAAAGTAAGGGAATGGAGACTTTTAGTGTATGTCGTGCATGTAATAAGGATCCGATACCAGGTTAAAAGGAGGTAATATAGGTATACCTATATGTTTTGTTCACATTGTGCATTTCTCTGCTTGAAAAGGTCTACTGAGGAAATTGTATATCAATTTTTTACAAGGCCCATAGGTTTCTTTTTCTGATTTTTTCGTGGAGATGACAAACAATACCTGGGATTTGAAGGTAACAAGCTGTATTATTGTTGTCGGAGAGAATTGACTGGAAAGCGGGTGCTCTAAATCTAAATATTGTGAACCCCTTTTATATTGTTCCAGAACATACATTCATAAAGTAATTCTTTTTGAGCACATATAAACATGCTTTCAAGCTCTACTACTTTCTCTATCATCATTATCATCATTGCCACGACGGCTCATATAAAAACGGGGAAAATCCGTTGGCCTTGTGAAATCGAGGAGAAAAATAGGGGAAAACAAAGTGGAAAACTGTTCGCTTCACGAGAGAGCGAGAGAGCTCTTAGCATGGTGGTGCTGAACTAAGGACGTAAGGATGGGATGTGTGTGGTGTTGGATGCATGCATGAATAGACAGGGTCATAGTGGGCGCCCATGTAAATCCTATCCATCCATATCCAGAAAGCTTTAACTTTTTTTCCTAATGTTCCCTCCTTACTTTTTTGTATAATCATTATTTCTGCTTTTTCATGTGATACAACAAACAAGAACATATTTTTTCTTGAAAAATAGACGCTTTTACCACAAGAAAAGAAAAGGATAATGGGGTTGCAGTGTTAGTGCCATTTAACTGTTTGCTAGTTCAATGTTCAATTTATTATAGTTGTTTGGTAGTTTCGAGGTAGCTGTGATCCGTAAATAGATTATCTTCGTGAAGAGTCCCAAAATCTTTTCAATTTATACCTGTGATATGCTTTTATATGTTTATTGGATAGTGTACTCCATATATCACGTCGACAGGTCGGTTCACACCAGCTCTCTGTGTGAAATTTCCGTGGAACACGAGTACACTACGTGTATGGGTTTCCTCTTAAGATGTTTCGCGTGACCCAGAAATAATTAGATGGTGAGCGTGACCATTTATACATTAGGTTGGAACTAGGAATGAATAAGGCCTTGAAAGATAATTAGCGTGATGGTAAAAAAAGATATTGGAATCTAAAATTGGATGTTTTTCAAGAGGCTTGCTCTCCCTGGAACTTCACTCATCCTGAAAAACTGTTTAAGAGATTATGTTACTTTAAATAGATGAAATACTGGTCGTACTGGTTAGTAGGTAATGGGATATGGTTGCAGGTGTGCTGTAACGGGAATAGGTTGATAATTAATTGGATTAAAATTTTCACATCACTAACCAACTGTTCACGGACTCAAAGTTTTTGCTGCTCTCGAGAGGTATAGGGGAAATGCGAGTTTTGCTTCGTGCAGAGCAGATGAAATGATACTCCACGAAAGCTTGGAGAGCTAAACGAGACTCAACTTCATCATGTCATTTTCGTCACTATTTGATGACTATACATGCTTTTGACCTGGTGCATGAAAAGGGGATTTACCATTTGATCTTGTAGGTGTGAACTAATTGTAAGAACATCTACGATCTTCTTTTGATCAAGGAAAGATGTAAAGGCTCAAAACGAATCATGACGAGGAACATAACATCCATTAAAAAGTGTCAGTAGTTGGGGTTTAATTACTTCTTTGATCGGCATTCAGCACACATTATAATCCAATTCAATATGTATGAAAATATTGCAGCTTTTCACTCTTGGAGGAATGTCAGTATTTTATGTACATAATAACGTTGTTTTGATCATGTTGCATATTATACACCATATTATCCTTTATAATGCAGATTAACACTTTTTGAGATTGGGCTGATACTATAAAAGTCGACAAATGCTGGTCCGTAGTAAATCGTGGGTAATCCTAACCATTGGGGATAGCATGGGTTATCTTGCTACGTGGATTAATGGGAAACGGCATTTTAAGCCACTGTAATAAAAGTGACGAGGCTAGCGATAAGAAAAAGCTGGAAAAATCCGGAATTATCAAGTCGCATCTACATAAACCCATAATGTCATTAAAATGAAAGTTGAGCAATTTCAATTCATTCAAATCGTAGCTTATTTTCCCATTTGAAACAAATTCATACATATTAACTAACTCCAGCTAGTTGGAAACAACCGCACAGTTGCCACTTTGACCTAATTACTTTCAAATTGATTTCTACACTTATTAGAAATGAATAAAAAAAATCATCCAAAATTGCAATTTAATCTTACAAATACGTTCCCTGGAAGCCCATGTCTTAATTTAATTGTCTTTTGCATTATGCATTCTCCCTTGTATTCACCTCACACGCCAATATCAGCAAGACGTGGAATGTCACGTGTCACTTTATTATACCACTGTGAATAAAAAGGAGTAGTCATTGCCTTCATATTAGATTTAATGTAGAAGGTGAGCGGAAGGCGTATTTACCTATGTACTTCCCAGTTTGAAGGATATGATAAAAGTATTGCACCACCAACTTACGTACGATACGATATATTCATATCTCCACCGTATATCAAAATGCCGAAAACGTATAGTACATAGTAGATTCAGATTCTCGGACCAAAATTTCATTTCTCAAGAGCAGAGGCACAACGCTCATTTACTATGTCATATAAAATGTGCAAATATCTTGTTAGCTGCCTACCCCAGTTGACGCTTTCCCATCCATAATATTTTCTACATTTTTGTTGTGTGGATTCCGCTCGGAACATTTCTGAGAGTTAGTAGTACACACACACACACACACACTCTCTCTCTCTCATACGGAGAGCCGTTTTTTGGTACGCGCAAGCGAATGGATTGATTTCCGTGTGTAATATCCTCATCTGCACAAAGGAAAAGCAGAGACGAGTGCCAAAAACCCGAAAACAGTACTTCTCTCCCGTGTTGAATCCCGTACGTGGAGAAATGTTCAGAGGGGCAGATCAGGGGAGGGAATACACTCCAACTCCCACCACTCCTGGAGCATTACCAGGTACCCCTACCCCGTCTCTCCTCTATCCTCCATGTATACCCCCGATGAAGGTAACTTTTTTCCTTGAAAAATGTGGAAAAGCTGCTACCGCTAGTGCTCATGTATGTTATATGTACTCATATGTATATATATAGAATCCCATGTATACATACACTCATATTGACTCCGTATTTCTACACATATTATGCAACCGTCAATATCCTTCTTCCATTTTCCCAACACCACCGTTCCGCTCCATGCGAGCCGAAGCCTTTTTCCTTTGCGGGTATATGAAAGAATATCGCTTTTGAGGACCAACATCGTCGTCATCTTCTTGGATTGAGTAGCCGAGAGTACAGGTTTTTCCCGGAGAAATTTATATTTCTCTTCTTTTTCTTTGAAGAGAAAAAGCATATCTCTCCCCTGCTCTCAGTCTCTGCTCGAACTTTAGCGATTGAGGAGTCAGATTCTGGCAAAAGGATTTCTGTGCCACTTCCTTCGTTCAAGGTCAGAGGTTGTAGTTTCCATCTTTGGGATATACTCCCATTTGGGGTTAGCTAAATATATTAGAAAACAAACAGAATATCTCGGTTTCGTTGTTTACTAAATAAGATTTTCCGGAAAACTGAAAAGGGCTGCAATTGGAGAGAAATCTCTGGGTACGTTTCGTGCCACACAGGGAAGCACCTTTTGTGATACCGAAAATATCACGAAAGAGTGGCTCAAGAGAACTAGAAATACGGGGGTTTCTCCTGTTTTCTTTTCCCAAAAGTCTTTAGAGAAATTATTACCGTGCTCGATTTTCCCAAAATTGGGAAGACGTCTCATTTTTCGAAAGTGTACACTTTTCCATTCCAATCAATACCATCCGATCCGGGGTTGAATTTTCGGGCCCCGTTCCCTCTCTTCAATCAACTGTTCCCTAGAAAGTAAAGGTTTTTGTTTGTGTATCTAAGAAAACAGACTGTGGTCGTGGTGTAACGGTATAAAAGAGGGATAACGTGATACGTATTTTCTCCTTGTGTATACACCAAATGGGAAAATAGCTGAACGCGTACCTGCCTGCCTGTGTCACTGCCGGCTTGCTCCTATTTTTTTCTTGGATGGTCTAACTATCGATCGAAACCAACGACAAAAAGGAGGATATAGACGAATCGATCAGAGAAGGGGAAATAATTGTTAACCATCGTAAAAAGTCCTCCCTCGTATATTACATTAATACTTTGTTCTTCGAATTCCGACAGCACACGTATATTATATATATTTATCGTTCACACGTATCTCGCTCGTGCTGTCACTTCAATTATATTCGTAAATGCATAATACTGTAAAATCAAATAAAATTATTCCTTCCATGGAGGTGCATCCTTTTGTGTGCTGTGGTGTATGACTACGTTCGACGCTCAATTTGCCAAAAATATATTCTATTATTCCTTAAATATATAAGTATAATCAGTCGTATTTTGTCGATTTTTGAATGAGTGTGTGAATTTGAGATAAATCGGGAACGAAAATCATCATACAAATCGAATATTTTCCAAGTCTGATCCTTCTTTGGGAATAAAGGAAAGATCCAAGCTGGTCATGAGATTTCTTCCAGTGGTCGAGTTGAAAACATGCAGTTGTCAGTTGGCACAGCAGTGATTCAGTCTTCAACCTCATCATCATCATCATCATCATTATCATCCATTTCTTGTTCAAATTCTTGTTCAGTGCACGACTCCAATTCCTCCGACTCGTTCTTCTCAATCTTGTCATCGACTTCTTCCATTAGTTCTTCGACGACGGTGTCAGTCTCAGCACAATTGTCATCTTCACTAGTGGGGGCTCGTATTTCCCGTGTTCAAGCCGGAATTTGCCCACGGAGCTGAATAGTCGCAAACGGACTTAATTAGAAATATTTACTAGAAAATATCTTAAGCTTAACAAGAAATATATATATCTATATATACATACATTTCAGGTAAGACAAAATATTATTATTTATCCTTGTCGTAATAATAAAATTGTATCGCTTTTAATTCGGGAATGCGACTGTCTCCGTCCGTGTGGGTTTTGTTGCATTAATTATTTAATTAGTTTATTTTGTGCGAACGATTTGAATGGGATGTCACAACTTGGGGAAAATTCCATTCCTTTCCCGTCACTCAATGATTTACGCTCACGGCGAGCGTCATATCGTAGTTTCAGCCTGGGATCCTCGTTTTCCCTTAATTCATAATTAATGTGTGGTACGTACGTACTTTTCCTATGGGTAGGAAGGGATACATGGAAGTACACTACGTAGTATTTCCTTTTTTATGCATTAGCCACACAGTCAGAGCGAGAGTTTGTACACGAAGCAGATAAATTGTAGACAAAGATAAATTGTACGAGTAGCGAAATGTATGCCGCCGCCGAGAGAAAAGAGAGAGAGAGAGAGAGAGAAACAGGAAAATCTCATTACTTTTTAATAATTAGTTGGGCGGCTACCTCCCATGCATTCTGATTACTTCATGGAAGAGGCTAAACCATTAAATGGGGAATGCATGATGGGGACACAGCAAATTGGGAAAGTCAACTTCCCATGCACACACCGACCTTCTTTCTCAATGGATGGGTAACGTGCCACAGGGAAAGAAGTCTTGATTAATAATTTTTGTCGTTTGCCTGCTGCACTCACATATATGCATAGCATGCTCGAGCCCTTTTCCCATGGCACGAACTATAGTCTGCCTGCCGCAGAGAAAAAAGGGATCTGGCAGAGTGGATGAATTGATTGATTGTATACACCACATTAGGGAAAATTTCTTAGGGTGCTCTCTCCCCGAAAAAGAATTACTTTTGTTTCTGGTTGCTCAAGCCTGAAAACTACGTAGTCGGGTATAAAGTTGAAACAATGCATTACTTTAGTTTCAATTCGGCAAGAGTAACTCACGTTTCGAAAACTTTTTTAGTGGAGTAGAGTGTGCTGGGCAGATGTGGAAAATGGGATCATGTCAAATATGATGACCATATTTCGTGCTTTCGTGCACTCTCTATTGCACATAAAAATACTATGTACTGTAGTGTATAACCGACACAATGGGCATCCAGTACGTTTTGCGAAATTTGTACCCTCTCGGTTCGTTCCTTCCTCGACAAAGCGTATTCCTTTTAGAGGCATGCTTATTTTGTGCTATTATTGGAAAAAAGTCTCTGGCCTGGATCCTTTCTCTGCATTATTCCTAACATTTTTTAAGGAAATACCAACATAGCTGCCAGAAATAGTTGGAGAAAACACATTTGGCATGGTTGTGTCTACCATGGTGGTCGTACATGCAAACTCTGTTCGTATTACATTTTACTCTTCGTTATACCAGGTTTCCATAAAGGGGGGAAAAAGTGACGAGTATGTATGAGTATAAACACGTAGAATGTGCTATACGAGGATAAGAAAAGAAAAGTTATTTTTCTTTTTACCCCAGCCTCCTACCGATCCAATATCCTATCCATTTCCCATGTTTTTCTTCATTCTCAAGGAGAAAGCAAAGAAAAATAGAAACGGTGGGGAAGGGAGAGCATGAGTAAGTATATATATGTGGCAAATATATATATTATGGTACAAAAATGGGCAGAAAAAGGAGTAGATGGTGTGGGGCTTAGAAGCTTGCCTGTCTATTTGACCCAGTTTGTGCGCGATGAACAGATGAAGAATATAGACATGCCTATACCCTCACCCTCACATTCCTAGTTTTTTCTTCCCTAGATTCCAATGCATTACTAGCATTTTATGCATGATGATGTTGATGATATGGGATCCAAGTGAAAAATAGAGAAATGGGCGAGCATGTATTCGATGCATGGCTAAGTCGCGACATAGGTACTTGTATCCCCAAACATTATGCATCTCTTCCCCCCATTCCTCACGATGAAAGGGAATGTGGAGAAAAGTGAGCATTTTCTCTCCGTCTGTATAGCCCAACATGCTTTCTCTTCTTCGCTCTCTTCCTTTCATCTGTGTCCATGGGGAAAGTTTCCGACTCGAAAAGGTCTTGCGTTCTTGTCCTGTATTGATTAGATCCCCACCCGCTTCGTTTCTTCGTTGTTCCATGCACACAGTGAGGGTATAGTACCACCAAACCTGCCTACTTCTCCGTACTATCCGTATTCACCACTCCGTGTTTTCACACTGTGCCGACACTTCACTCCAACGAAGGCAAACATTGTCGGGGGAAAATGGCAAGGAGAAAAGGGGATATTTCAAGAGGTACACGAGAGCGAAAAACTGTGTCGGGAAAGGGGAAGAAATCGTATAACATTGTTAGGAACAATAAGACCGACACAGGGATAGTCCTGCGTTTTTTCTAATACCCCTTTTTGAGTGTGGGGGAAGGAGTACTGAAAAATCTCCATTTTATAGTTATGTATATCTTTGGCAAAGTGCTTTTTCTCTCAAGTGCCGAATGAAACGACGATGTGAATTCCTTTCTATATGATTCCACTGAGAGATGTATAGGTATATACACAAACACACATCCATTTTTGTATGTGCTCCTGAATAGAAAAAACTTTTTCTATTGTATTCACCCATCCAAATCCATTTTAGTCTATTCATCCCATTCCACCACTATCATCGTTCTCCTTCGCCTCCAATCTTCCACAGCTTTTAGTGAAGCTGAAGCCACATCTTCGATGCTCTTCCTCTCCGACTGCTGTTTCACAGTTAAATTTAATCGACCACAGGGTAAACATACATTGGGAGGATGACAATATCCACCTTCAATGTAAAGTAGAATATTGTATCAAGTCAACGAGGTAAATACATCTACTCACCTCATCTCTCTTTTCTAGCGCTCTGGAATCCCATTATTTTAACACTTTGCCTCTGAAAATCCTCGTTTATTTCATTTTTTTATATTGGACACTGCACACACTGCTCTGTGTGCCAGCCAGCATGTTCACAGCCGTATAACATGAGCATATTGTAGATTAACTTGACTCTAGAGTAGACCCAGCAAGCAGAGATGCTTGAAATGCTGTTTTCTCGTGTTGAAGCTGGTGTTGATCAGGATGGCGATGGTGTCAGCCTCAGGCGTATATTGTCGTGGGGCTTGTTACATTATGGCGAAAATCCCGTTTTCTCTGTGTAACCCGCAGAATGCATCTGGCTCTTCTCTGCCCAATATACTCTGCCAGTGGTGATGTAGTGGAGACATTATTGCTTTTGGGAGTGCATTGCCTTCAAAAGGCAGTCCTAGTGGCAGCGTGTGTTCTAAGAAATGTGTGCAAATGCTCGAATGCAGAAAATCAAAGGAGTAGCAGACATTTTGTATCCTGTAAGCTTATTATTGACAAGTCGCATAATATATTCCCTTAAGTTACCCCCATTCCATGTCGAGAGAAACAAGTACACACATGCACTCGTAAACATTTGATAGCGGATTTCTCACAGAATGTTCATTTTGCTTGAGTATCAATTTAACAAAAACTGGCTTAAACTAGCTAATACCAGAGAGTGGTTGTTGTGTGCACGCAGAAAAGGGGATATTTCACTGGCTTAACCACCCTATGCAATCTTGCATTTAAGTCGTTTAAAGGAATTATGAGAAACGGCTATAATCACCACTGCTAACGCTGAATATTATGATGAAGCAGCAGCAGCAGCCGGTCGTCGTGATCATGAGCGAGAGAATAAACTCGTCTCAAACTCGAGTCCACAGTGAATAGGACAAACACAAGGCGTTCTGTCGACAAGGGATAAAAACTATGATAAATGATGTCAACGATCGAGTATTTCTTTACGCCTTTTGTCATCTCATCGAGACATCGAGTTGTTAGAAGTTTCGGTAATGTTTATATACCTTGCAATATTTATATACACCGTCAAGTATAAGCTCCAGTTTTTATCACTTCGTCACGGGTTATCCATTAGTGACCTGCATACTTTCTATAACCACAAAAAGTGGGAGTGTTTTTAGGGCACAGGAATTTTGCACGTAATTACCATCTTTTTACGAGACAAATTGGTCCATCTAAAAAGCATTATATATATATAGGAAAATACATTAGCTTTTCTCAATTAAGTTTACATTTTTTTGGTAAACAACGCCATATTCCTGCGCTTTCCAAGTCACGACTACACACACAAAGATTATCAATGTCCTGGGAATAGGTTTTAAGCTACAAGCGGCATTTTTATACCACCGCCTTAAACAAAATTTCTTCAAGCAGTAAATGAAGCCAAATTGAATTAATCCTTTTCTGCTCCACCATATATGTTGTGTACATTATCCACTTGTATTTTTCGCTTTTGCAAGATAATTCCTTGGGTATGACGCAAGAGGAATTTTGCTACTATGTTGTAAAATATCTCATATTACACTCCGTGAAGAAAATTGTAACTGGAGAGACACTTTTCATTTGAGTTGATATGCCATGTCATGTCGCGTACGTCGTTTTGCTTCGTGTTCCAGTCAACTGCTTCTCGTGTATGACAACGAATGGCTTTACCCTTTACCCAATACCCCGTCAAGAGGAACGCGCACAAGTAGAGCAAAAATCTACATTTTTCATTCCTTGTGTAATATGAAATACCTAAGTCTACTTATGGAAAAGCCGCACTTTGGAAATTGAAAGCAGAGTAACATGTAAAAATCGTTTCATCAAAAAAGTAAGGAGGTGGTGTGTGTGGTGGAGGCAGTGGTGCATTTTCTTTCCATTGTACACAAAAATTTTATTGGAAAGTTGTTCCACCACCACTGACTGGATACGTTGCATAGTGGGTCGGCTCATGAATCAAACATTATCTTGTGACAGGGAACTCTTTTATCATCTTGCATGCATACGATATCACCAATAAATGATTTAAAAAACTCTTCTCTCTTCATCCACATGAGCAGCAAGACTTAAGTGAATATATATCATAATATTAAAAGTTGCGTCTGGTAGTGGGACTCACATGAAACGGTCGGGTGACCGGTGACCATGTTCTACATAGCACATATAATACATAATAATATGTATATTATGTCTCTCCATGTTAGGGTGACGCTTTGCACAAGAATGATTTCATACTTGGACAGATCAGTAACTGCATTAAAGGATAATATCCGCCAATTCCTTAACATAGTACATTATCCCACATACATTTCTCTCCAGACTTAACATATATAGTCGGGATGTATAGTCGTCTTGATTCCAGGTCAATCCCTGTCAGCATACATTTTCCACTTGACTACTTAAACCTTGCCTGCTCGCTTCTCTACTGTATAATACTACCTATGTATGTATTACGGGGAAAAAGTTTGTCATTTTCTTTCGGCTCTCCTTCCTTTGATGTCTTTTCTTGCTCACTTTTGCTCTCTTGTAATCGTGGTTTGCATGCATCGCCCCATGTAAATGTACCACTTCCAGAGAATCCTCTTTCCCAAAAGAGAAAAAGCCAATTACATAAAGTTTCTTTTTGTAGTAGAGTAGAGCATTGCATGACAAGTCAGGGGAAGCCGTCATCACCATTCTTAATTCCTTTTCCTTACCAACCAAGGCAATGCATGTAAGAAAGACGAGCAGGAAATGAACAAGCGAACCAAAACATTAATGTAAGGAGGGGAAATGTTAGCGTTGTCACCAAACTAGTTATTTACAAAGAAATGAAAATAATTTTCTCATGCAAAAGAAACTCGCCGGGGTTGGGTAAGGAGCCTGCCGGGGAACAAGAGGAGACGTTGGTGGAAATCGAATTTATTTCACATGATCATCCTTCAATTTTCTCCTTGTCATCTCCGCTATCATACTAGAACTGAACTCATAGGCATTATTACATGAAAGCTATTAAGTCACTTTCCTATATTGATTTCCCATTTGATTAAAATCTCCTCTTTTGGGAGGAAGATTTACTGGGACAGCAGCCATTCGCGAGGCTATCAATTATGCACATTGAAGCAATACACATTCGGGCTTCCTTCGGAAATTGGTGGTGTGCTAAACCGCAATCTAATCTACTGTTTTCCAATGTCGGATGTAATCATGATACAATAGCGGAATGTGAAGGGAGACGTAAAAAGGGAAAAATTGTGGTTTTGTCGATGTCCGTAGATTGAGTAAAGAAAAGGCAAATGTTTGCTCATTCAAATAAATTATTATTGTCAGCAGAATTTCTATCCATGCTGTTGTAGTTGCTATTAGGCGCTTCTTGAGTAATACTTTTTTGGGTATGAGAATTGAGTTGGGAAAGACAGTTGAGAAGCATGAGGCTTGCTCGGAGACTGGAAGGTCTTGGAAGCTGTAATGGGGTTAGCACCTTGTTATCCATTTGCATTGAATGATCTGTCTCTACATATATCCAGTGTGGAGATGATGGAAAGAGAAACATTGAAAAACTTTTTTCTTCTCCTTCGAAGAACTCGTCTTGTTTAGTACAAAATGACTGGGCGAAAAAGGATTACATGAGCAGTCAGCCACCTCGGCGCATTTCATTAGAAACGAAAATTTTTCCACTGGATGCGATATGCTACGCTCCATCAAATATTCATTTATTAGTAAGTCACCGGCAAGCAAACATAATTATATTCTGGTCGTGCATCCACATGGAATCAAATTGCGGAGGAATATGTTTCGTTACATGTGCAACTGTTGTTGCGTAAGGTGGGTTTAAACCGTGCTAATTTCTCTGTCTCGCAGAATAAATAACTCGTGTACCTAGTGCATACTTAACTTCTAGTGGTGCATAGGAAAACCATGTCTTCTTAAACTTTATAACACAATTTATGCTTCTCGTTTGCGTCAGCAGCTCCAGCCTTTTTGCACAGTCCCGTTTACGGAGGCTTGTTCGTTAGATGATAACGTTTGTGAATTGCTGCTCACTTTTCACTTCTTATCATCTTGTATCGCTGTAATAAAATACATAGGTAATTATTGTAAGTAGGAAGATATCACATGGATGATGATGATGATGATGGTATTTGGGAGTCTGAATTGAATTTGATTTTCACCGGCCGGTGTTCGGTCGGGGTGGTCCGCCTGGTATAAGTGACCTGGTTTTACGGATTAGCACGTTAGTGTGAAATATAACAACGGGCTAAAGTTTTCTGTAGCTTAAATGAAATCAGCACACATGATCTGCATACAATTTTCCATGCTTATTATTCCACTACATGTTTCATATCCCATGCGCGAAGCGGAGCAAAAAATCTCCAGTTGGAAAATTGATTAGTCTGATGACGATCACGGTTGTGATAAGTAAATAAGTGATCATTGCATTGTGTGCTCACCACCAGGCTTCGTCCTCCATGGAAAAATTGAAAGTGGATAAGTCAACTGACCACACAAATAAAGTTATGCAGTCAGGATCGTTCCAACAGTGGAGTACAAATTGGTAATACATATACTATGTATAATCAAATGTAAAATATTATGCCTATAATAATTTGGATTTCACGAGTGGATTTCATTATTTACTCAGAGATGCGTGATGAAGCTGAACCCATGATCAATTTCACTCTCGACTTTCAGGCCACATAGTGCCTGCCACTGGGTATATTCGAATTTTATGAATTTACATTGTCTCATTACTATTATCATCATGGAAGAACGGTCGCTTTTTATCACTCTTGTTTTACGCTGCAATTTAATGGCAAAGAGAATTGCCGAGTAGATGTGCAGCTCTTTTCGGAATACATTTCGCTACTTTACTGTTTACCCTTCTTCCTTGATGCACGTCTGTGGATGGAAGTAGCCAGTTGCGATGCGTTATTTGAAAAATGGAGTTTTAGCTTTATGGCACTTTTTTACGAAAAATACATAACGCTAACAAGCCACTGCTGCTGAAGGCGTAATGGTTGTATGGGATGATATATATACTTCAAAAAAGATTCCAGTAGCTGTACCTCTTGAACGCTGCGGTACGCCCGAGTACTATACAGGCCATGGCATGATGCTGATCACCTAGAGGCATTTTCTTATTGTGTGATGATGTATTATGCATAATATATTCCTTTTCATATCGCTATCATTCTATTGAACACATTTCTGAATATAAACTAAAAGTTTCCACCATGATATGGGCTGAGCTGGGCTGTTGATGATGATGATGATGGGTGCATGCGAAATAATAGAATCCATAATATAAAAAAGCAGGCAGCGAGTGTGTAGTGCATCATCATAAAAACCTGCTCTTTTATTTCGTCTACTCTTTGCACAAAAAGATAAGAATTGTACGGATGTTAAACCCTGTATTATATGCATATACATAAAAATTCGCTTTTCGTGGGTTATGTATGCAATGAAAAACTGACAAGACCCAGATAGGACCGGTCTCTTCAATATTCCCACATAAGCAGCCCAGGGTATTTGCCAGGCTAGCGAATGCTGCGTCCTTTTTTGCTCTTCTGTACGTGCATGTCGATGTACACAATACTCACGCATTTGAATAATAACAAGAGTCACACATTTGATACCAAGGTATGGAGTACATAGAAAACAACCAGCACTTGTTGAAGAAAAATGGCATTATGTATATATACACTTGTGTACCTTGCAGTTGAATAAATGTGTATGTGTACATACATATAGGTACAAAACACTTTCATATTATATGCACGCAACCTAAAAGTAAGTGATTTTTTCCAGTGGTACGAAAATATCAGGATCGGGAAAAAGTGACAGTTGTTTTTGCTTAAGGTTGCTGGTGAGGGAGGGTCTTCACACACGAAGGAGATATGATGATGATATTGATGATGAATGATGAATAGTGGTTTTACAGGTTGTTTGGTTTCTCGTGTTTGTAGAAAGTCTTCCAGTCCAAGCCGAATATTTTGGTAGTAAGTAATATTATGATGACGTGAGTTTGAGTGGCTGTTGTGTACACGTTAACTGGTTAAGTAACTCTTTACACAACATCAAAATCCAAGAAGAGAATTTGTAGACATTTACATGTTCCAAAGGAGAAGAGGTTTTAATACTTCTCTTTAAAATACATGTTAGGTATTGAAAACTGCATTTGCGGTCTGCTGCTAGCTGTGTTTTGGTGAAGCCGGCCTGCCTAACCCATCGCATTTCGCATACAGTCTGCCTGCTCCCCTACCTAATATCATCTTTGCTATATTCTTTTTTGAGTTTATCACACAGATATTATGCACACTGAACGTATTGCATTTTCGTGGCAATAATAAGCAAGTTGCTGCTCATGATAGTGTAATTTGTGTGTGCGCGAAAGCCTTATTTCTTCTGAGTATGTATATACCACTGCTCTGATTCACTATCGTCTTGGAGGAGGAATTCATCGCCACCGTCATCCTCATCATGATGATGATCCTCTTCTTGTGACAAAACTTTTCTTGGCTCATTCTCATAGAGGCAAGGCACTCGGCTCCTCTGGTTGTTGTGTTGTGCTTGTGCTGCTGCTGAAAAGAAAAAAAAACACTTTTTGGTGGTGTTTGGATGAGTCTGGTTGAGAATCATTTTTAGTTGATATAATTATTATTATGTTATATAGTTATTTTGTTTTTTAAATGAGAGATAGAGACGTCGTCTGTGTGAGAAGAAAGTGCTTTTTTACCACATTCCACTTTGTCTACTCATTCAGCCGTTGTAGTTTATACTGTTTTTAGGTTCATGTTGATAATTCATAGCTTTTAATATTAAAAAACAATTTTATTCTTGTGCAAATACTGTGTGGTGTGAGGGTGTATGATTGTACATGTGTGACTTTAAAGAATAAAGTCAACTGTTGCTTTTGAAGAGGTAGAGGGTTGCCCTAATAGAAGTAATTCGGATTTGAACTTGACAGTATTCTCAAAGTGCTCAAAACGGATCAATAACAAAAACTACATATACCAATTTACGTAAGAACCCAACCCAAGCAGTTTGGTTGTATCATATTATGTTGATATGTGCTTCTTCGAAAAATGTTTTATGGTAAAATGTAATGTGGTATACCCGGTACGCTAACGCTGTACTAAAGCCGGTGTCAATTCCCAAAATCCTCGATGTCTGATTTAGTCTGCTTGCTTACTCAAGGAAATGTTAGAAAAAATATGCATAACAGCTTTCATAAATAATCATTACAAAGGAGAACACGGAATTTTACATGTTTCAATAGACGGTGAAACTGGAATTGGGCGAATAGTGTCAGTTGTGTGGTGTTCTATTCGTCTAGGAACTTGGGATTAGAATGGAAAATGTTTGAGGCTTTTAAGTATTGTATTGAGTAATGGAATGATTGATAGTTTAAAAAATTCACCCAATTCAAGAACCCCATTGACAAGTCGGATGACTTGAACTTTGCATATACCTACAGACGAATTTCATTCATTAGTATTCATTTCATGTTTGTTAGAATGGTGACAAGTGAAGGGTTTACAATGTGATAATACTTTGGGTTTTCAAAGGTGTGTTGGATACGTAATATGCGTATATACATGAATTTTTGTGGAGAACTTTTTACAATATTTCACAGTCAGTGATGGAATGGAATTGGATTTTTGTTTTGCCTGTCAATGCAATCTCCTATCTACATTACACATTAGGTATATGTATTATCCACCGGCATTATACTGACCGACTGATGATTGCGTAGATTACGTAGCCTTGGCTTGGAATGACATGATTATCATTCTTGACGCTCTCATCAATGAATCTCGCTTTCCATTTTGCTGCACTTGAGCCGGTATTATAAATCCTATTGGATAATTACACCAACGCTACCCAATCATTTTTTGCCCTGGAGTTTTACAGCAGTGTAAAAAAAAGTTTCACTCCAAGAGCACATGTCACGCTGGCGTTCTCTGTAAGAGACTAGTCTCCGTCATATTAGCCACTTGAGATTATTGGACTCTGTAGTTCAGTAGGGAAAGTGTTCTCGGGTTGAAAACTCCTGTCGGGGCTCATCATCCCACGTTCAGTCAGTCGGTGGTCTTGGTCGGTGTGGTGGATAGTTTTGTGCTTGATGGTGGGGATTTTTTGTGATGGTAGGGAATATACGGTTCCATTTCCAAACGGCTATCTTCATTCATCCAAGGTAGACTTTATAGAATATTGGTTAATAATATATGTAACAGAAACATGTAGGTACGTATTTTTTGCAACACAGTTCTTTTTATCCATGACTGGAATGATCATGGTTGTTTGTGTGGCTTCCAAGGAATAATTTTTTTGTGACAAGGCAAGGTTTCCTTTCTCCTTTACTAAAGGAATAATAATCTGGGAAAAGTTCGGAAAAGCTGATTAGTAAGACATGACATAATAACGCATATTTTGCAAATGTAGCTTTTCCCCGTGCAAGGTTACCCTATTTTGTATTGTGTGAATTGAAAGGAGATCGTCTCCCACTGAGTTGTCCTCTATTCATTCATATATCCCTATAACTAGTATTTTTTCTCTCCTCTCTGAAAAAGGAAGGCACATGTGCGCTCGCAAGGTGGATATTTTTCCATTAGAAAAAGAAGAATTTTTCTTGCATGTGTTGCGTATCGTTGACCGCAGCACACCACACATTATCGTATTGAGTACACCAACACCAACCTTTTTTCCTTTCGTTCCGTTGTTCCGTGTGCATGGCATACACGAGTGCACGAGGGGTTTTAGTGGCAATGGCATTAACGGTATATTTTATTATGACGACATGCATGAACGCATAATATCCAAGTGACCTACTTTAATCCCCTTCCTTTTCCTTCACCACATCATGTGTTTCCTCCTCTTGTTTTTATCTGGGTATGTGTGGAAAATGTCATGTGGTTTAGGTGTACCCTTCTCTAATGCCTTTTCCCATTTAAATATACACAAACACTTCTCTTGGCTCCTTTGCATGACTCCATAATATATATAAAACCTTAAATAACGTAGGGTCCTCGCCTCGTTTGTTCCCATCCAGTTGAAATGGAAAATCTAGTTTATGATGGCTAAAGTTTATGGATTGAAGATAGCTTAATGCGTGCGCGCATCGTGCATTATTATATAACTTCGGTTTACAGCGTATTTGACGCCATAAATCTGCATATTTGGGAAGGTTACACATTCAAAAATTGTCTATGAGATATCAGTCTGATAGTATTATCACTCTTATGTGGTATCATGAAAGTTAATCACTTTACAATCGATGTGCAACTCGGCATTACTCATTTGGTATGATTTTTTAGTCCGGCAAAACACTGTCGTAACAGTTCTTCAGGAAGTTAAAAATTTGTTGTGGCTTTACTTCGTTTACTTTAGGCTTATTTTGGTGCATTTAATCCTGTCAAGGATGATAGAGAATAAGTCGCAGTATTCGCGATTGTGCAGTAAGCAATTTGTCTATAAAATTGTGCATTTTTTTAATTTTTGCAGTGTTCATAAACAATACTTACACTTGGTCAAGTGGTGAGAGCCGGTTAAAATTATCACAAGAGAAGTTAGTGCCTGCTACCAGCCAATCTCGGATAAGGATTACGTAAGCTTCGTCTCCTCGTACAACGTAAGTGATCATTAATTCTGTTTCAGATGATTTATGGAGATTTACACATTTACTGGAATTCCTACTCCATGTTCCAGCCTTTTCAAAGTACCTTACTTTGTAGTTATGTTGTATAAATGACAAAGATGAATTACTTTACAATTAGGAAAATTGCAGTTGCATTTAGGACCACAATTGGCGGCTTACTTGTGTGGTTCTTTTGTATTTTTTGTAATAAA
>JAANSN010003166.1:0-19933 GCA_036850665.1 Dicranocentrus wangi | reverse complement strand
CTTTTTGGTGAACTGCCAAATTTGGAGTTCAGGCTGCATGATGGGATTATTGTTTGGATACAGTTTAAATCCTCCAAACAGCTCGTAGAGGGGTCGCATGAAAAGGTTGGCAGGCAACCCGGGAACAGTTGGCAAGGTGTGGTATGTCAAGACAAGCCTCTCCACTTTCAACGAATCTCGAGGATAGCCGAGGTCAAGGGCGGAGAAGTCGAACCTAGAAAAGGGGACTGGCATCTTGGCGTATAAATGACGGATATAGGACAATGTGTCATCAATAAAGAATGAGTCCGGAACCCCTTGTGTAAAATAGTCGAAGATTGCAATCCCCCTTTCACACAACATTGTGCTGACATCCATGGGCACTGTGAAATTTTTCATGCTCACCCAAGCCTTGATCCTCGAGTTGCGGAGGATAATTCCCAGATTATAAGTCATGGCTAAATCCAAAACTACTGGCATGCTATCGTTGTTGCTGTCGCCGATAAGTAACTCCGAATTGGACTGTGGTAGCCCTGTGGGGTGAGGCGGTGCTGTCAGGTTTTCGTACATTCTCGACGTGTACAGATTTCGGATCATGAAGGCCACCAAGAGCCAGGCCCAAATCACGTGCGCGTTGTTCCGGTTGACGTGATTCGAATTGAAGTCGCTCTGCTCCGTCAAGATTGCCACTGCCCACAAGCTTCCATTGCGGAATCGAGTGACTCTGATGATCCAGAATATCGGAGGAAGGGAAAGGAGCACCAGGATCCATCCCTCCAGCCCGAGAGACTTAAATTGGAAGAGGAGATCCGGTTTGAAGAGTAGCTCACACCGGTGCACCCCAGCAACAAAGCGGATACCGGCCCAGGAGGCCCCAACGGACACGTAATGTTCCAACTTCCAGAGGTACGCACTCTGACTGCTCCCATGGATGCTGGTCTTCGTTATCCCGATTTCAAGGTCTCTCATTTTTAACGACAACAGTCGCGTCTCGTTTAAGTACTCAAAGGCGACAGCTCTGACACAGCGAGTTTCTACCACCGGAGGATTCACAGAGGCCCAGGTCTCCGGAAAAACGTCGCTCATAGTTCTCGAAATGAGCCGAAATTGTTCACAGGGATGTTGTCGTTTTGGCGAGGCTAGACATACATGATTCACTTTTGACCACCAAGCAGGAAACTCGTCCCATCGTTGAAATGAGATGAAGGCGGGAAGGTCGTGAATTGCGGGAATATATAGGTGTTGTGAGGAGGAGGAGGAAGGCTCCACTAGGAGCACTTTGGAATACGCTTTTCGGAGGAGGACTCGATTCTGGCTCAAATAAGACCTGATCTTCTTTTCTGCGGGAGCTGCTAATATGTCTTCAATCTCGTTGTTGCGCCGCAGATTAATTATAGTGAGTTGTGGAATGCTCGTGGGCCACCTTGCTGATAACCACGTTATGCCAATAATCCTTTTGAGGTTGGGATCCTCCTCCTCCCCGGAAATGCTAGTAGAAGGTTGGAAAACGTGGAAGACGCAAACGGGACTATGTCGGCTCCCCGTGTGCACTCCAACCAGTCCCGCAAAGTTGAAAGTATCGTTAGACTTGAGGTAACTTAATTTCCCAAATTCTTCCTCTTGATATTGAAGATGACTAAAGAGAAATAGCAACTGGAGCAGAGAGGAGGTGGATCTTGTTTAGCCCAAGTTGTACGTGCTCCAAGTCTCAATGTCTTGTGAATCCTCGAGGAAGAAATGAAATGTGCATTCAGGGAGGGATTGCAGCAGACCCGTAAACCCTGTTTGTGACTCCATCATAATATATGAGCTGCTCTTTACTTCGGGCAAAACGCAAGCACTAAAATTTAAACTCTGTGTCCACTCAAATCTTGTACCACACAGAAGAGGGAAGGTTGTTGTCAAGTGTTTGAACTTCACAACGAAACTGTTTCCGGCGGGATTCCACAAAATTTCCGAGGTTTAATCCTTCCGACTTTCTGCAGCTTTTCAACACTAGGTACAAAATCCTCAAGCAGTTATTTAGTTTGACACTGGAAACTCAAAATTTCCAATAGCTAAGTGTACTACAATGGTTGACAACATGACCTGTGGCTTTTTGCCTCTGATATTTTATACTGGTTGATTTTTCTTGAAAAAATCAATGTGATGGGGCTAGATCTAATTCATACAACAACTATTCCAGGTCTTGACTATTTTCAATTTGGTGTCATTTACATGTTTCTCTAATTTCCAGGAAACCGCAGCCAATGTTATAAAATGCTGAGAAACATTGACTACACACCAGTTTGCCTGTATTTAAAAACGTAAACTAATAAGTCCATATCACTCTCAAGCAAATATTGAGGGAGCAGTTAGAATATTGCTTGGAGCCTGGAGCCAATTAAACAAAGTATAGTGTGCCAACTTGGATTTTGTTTTCGTCCTTTTTGAATATTGAAGCCGACATTATGCTTGCTCTGTCACGCGAAGCAGGCTAATTATGCTAATGCTTCTTTTTACGACCTAGTTGGGCCGAGCTCACCATGGAAGGGTGTCAGCTAATAGGAAAACCTACCTAGCTTTGCGAAATGTAAATTTCTACTGGTTCGAATATGCGCAGAACATGAATATATGAAGTCAGTGTCTCCGCTCAACTAAAGTTTAGTAATTTCAAACTTGCTAGATATGTAGAACACGTACTACACTATACTACAGTGCTATATACTACGTAAAGGAATAGGTATACATTATTGTAAAAATGTTTTATGGTTAAACATTTTAGAGCCAACAAAAAGTTGGGCGATTTGCAATTTAAAGTACGTTGAAACTTGCAATTATTTCAGCTAGGTTTTCCTATCAGCAGCAGCAAACTTCCCAGGTAAGCTAAACTAGATGGAAAAACAATCATTAGCATAATGAGCCTGCTTCTGACTACTTTACGGAATACTCTAACATACGAGCAAGCCTGTCACCTTCAAACACGTACACTTCGCTTGGGTGGGAGCCAATTTAACAAAGTATCGAAGCATGGAAACTAGGATTTATTTTGTTTTTGTCTTTTTTGAATATTGAAGCCTACAGGTTTACTGTCAGTCACGCGAAGCAGGCTAATTATGCTAATGGTTGTTTTTCAGCCAAGTTAAGCTCGGCGTGAGTGCTGAAAAATAATATCCGGGTTCTAATAATTCCCGCCCCCTTTCTGCTTTTTTGTTACGTGTCAACCAGAAGGGATGACGATTTTAGCATAAACCCGCAAATACTCCTACAGTACGCATTTCAAAGTACCTAAACCCACAAAACATGTATTATTAAGTGGACGTGGCCCCGGCGTGTGACTCTTCTTCCATCTATAGACTTCCTATTTAAACCTTTAAACATTACAAGTGATCGGGCCCGTCAGCATGACGGGCAATGAAAGTAATGAAACTTGTATACTTTTATTTCCTAGTATTGAACGGAGCCATTTGTTTTTGCAAATATATTGGTTGGTATGAGTTTAAGCGAAAAAATAGCACCCGTCCTGAACTCAGCATGTTAAACTTATACATAATTGATGTGTCATGTATTAAGTAACCTTTGTTGACATGTCGGGGTCAGATCGTGAACTCAGCATGTTAAACTTATACATAATTGATGTGTCATGTATTAAGTAACCTTTGTTGACATGTCGGGGTCAGAGGTCATTTAGGTCAAATGTGTCAAATAGTTGTAGGTATTTTAATTTGGCAGTACTTAGTTCAGTGAAATTTTCCATGAATTGGAGCTGCATAATTAAGCATACCTGTGATTACAGCAAAAATTTTGTCGTTTTTTTACCTTTAACCCTAATTTTAAAATAGGGGAATAAAACTTTTGAAAATATTTCTTTGGTAGACACTTCCCCAGTTAATTGCGAGTAGAATGATACTTCATACGTTGCTGTACGATCAGGAACAAAAAAGCCTTTGAATGGAAACCAAGAAAAAATCTTTCGTATTAATATAATAGATTTCACTTACCATATTTATTTTCCTAATTGTTAGTATAATGCAGGCAAGCTGAAACTTCCCCTTCTCAAAATAAAATCAACGGAACGTCCATCGAGCTTAAACGTATTTTTGATACATTACTGCATACATTGTGGGTCTGTCTATGTGACCGGTGCTTACTCGTAAATATAATATTGCTCAAATTAGCAAAAGCAACGTTGAAAAGTTTATAAGTTGGATTGGAAAAAGTGCTCCTTCCAATCCAATCCTTTCCTCAAAAGCATCCCATCAAAATTACCTCCTCATGCAGCTAACACTTCAACGAAGCATAAAGTGCTGTATAGTGTAAGGAGGTATACTAATAATAAGCACTCATTGAGTTTATTATCAAACTCTGACTTTCCATATCCGCATTGACTGCAGTAGGTACTCATGTCAAAAACATAATGCATGAATTCGTGTACACACATAGGACCGCATTCTCTTTTATAACATGAAGGATGTGAGGTTTACTCTTAACATGAATGTCAGAATTTGTTTCCACAAGCATTCATTTGCATTTGGGTACAAAACGTCACACATATTTCACTGAAAGTACCTAAAAACCATAATCCTGTAAGCTTGGTGGGAGGGCTTGAGCTATTTTACCTGTCACAAAAATGGACGGATTAAAAATACGAAGGTTCTGAGTCCCTTCATTTTAGATCCATTGTCAAAATACATTTTTAAATAATGATGTGCTTTCAACAAGGTATTCTATGACTGAATGCGCGCTGTTCACTTAGCTCAGGACAGGACTGTAATAATACGTTTGTGTACACAATCATACAATGGATTTTGTGTACATTGGGACGACACATAATATTTCACTCCAGGTACCCAAAAATTCCTAATTTGCATTTGGTATGCTTACGTGCATCCTACGTGACATTTTCTATGTTTCATAAAACTGAACAAGATACGGTCTAGCTTCAACTCCAATCCCGTGGAAAAGCTAAGCAAATAATGCGTAGCTTAAGCGTATTTTTACATATCCCCTCATGTGAATAATATTGCCCAAACAGTCATCGTTCATAAAAGCTCAGTAAGAAATTGTCAACCCAAGCAAAAGCTCGAAAGTATAACGCCCTCGTCCTATCTATCACAGGAATGCATTTAATTTTCGTTATAATCAGACTACATTAGGAAACACAGAGTCGAATGTGACTAGCTATCCATCTTGTTAAGCAAAATCAAAAGCCATATATCGTACTGGTAAGAAAGGCCCAGGCATTATTATCAAAATCTTTACCTGATAACTTTCTAGTAAGACAGGCCATAAAATTTTATTTCTTCCTCTGGCAGCTACACAACCACAAAATGAGCGACATCAGCTCCACATATGGGATCGTGTCTCCACGAAGGGGGCCCAAAGTCAGCTGCATATTTTGTGACAAGACCTTTCCAAGTGAGACCCGACTGCATCAACATCTCCTGCAACATATTCGAGAGAACATCGAGTCACCAGAAGGAAATACAAAGGAGTTGAATTCCGAGTTGTTACCATCAAAATTCAGTGCAAAGCAAAACTTGAGGCATAGTAAAGGTAGAGGGCAAAGCAGTACTGAAGTATGCATAAAGCCGCGTAAGTCTTGATAGGATTGAAATAGACAATACTAATGGAGAGTCTCGTTTTCAATGTCGGATTTGCGAGAAAGTTCTTAAAACTCGAGGCGGGCTAAACTCATCACTTGAGCACACACACAATTGTAAAGGCCTATCAATGTGATTTATGTGATAAGAAATTCATCAATCCTAGCCAATTGAAAAGGCATCATGATGGCCCATATAAAACCTTGCAAATGTCTAGAATGCGGGAAATCCTTTTCACGTCCGGAAACTTTAAAAGTTCATCTTCGAATTCATGCGAATATAAAACCTTACCAGTGTAAAATATGTCAAAAGTTGATTACGCAGGCTAGCGGCATGAAACTCCACATGCTAACTCACACCAGGGAGAAACCTCACAAATGTGAAATTTGCAACAAGAGGTTCTTACAAACGGGTACTCTGAAGCAACATATTTTGGGAGTCCACAAGAAAGATAAACCTTGGCGTTGAAGTGTGTGCCCCAAGGAATTTTCGCATTCAAGCAACCTGCGTCGCCACTTTCGCACTCACACTGGAGTCAAACCCTTTGAGTGTCAGCTTTGCAAAAAGACTTTCTCACAGTCTTTGAGTCTGTCTGACCATATGCGCACGCACACAAAGGAAAGGCCTTTCAAGTGCCACCTCTGCCAGAAGCCATTTACAACAAGAAGTCAAATGAAACGCCACATTAATGCGGTTCATAACAAGATCAGGGCGTTTAAATGCCAAATTTGCAGCAGATCGTTTTCTGGGCCTGACCATCTGAAAACGCACATGAGGGTTCACACAAAAGAGAAACCATACACATGTATCATGTGCGGAAGCAGTTTTTCCAGGCATGGATGCTTAATGAGCCACTTGAGGGATCACACAAAGGAGATGCCCTTTTACTGCCTTCATTGTGGAGTAGAACATAGACACTGTGCAAGTCTGAAAAGGCATTTGAAGCGTTGTCCTGAAATACTTAACACGAAGTAACGTACAGGGTGGGATTGGTGATTATTAGCTCAAAGTATTTACTGCTATCAGACTCATTGTCAGAAGGTATTCAGTAGCAACAGCAAGCGTGCAAAATGTGGGGTAGTTACGCTTATGCGAAAATTTGATGCTATTTCTTCATGTAAATACACAATATGTTAGATATAACCTTAATTTCCATGATATGACGTAGAGGCAGAGATATATCCCAAATTGTTGAGAATTTATTACAACTTGTTAGCTAATACTGCAGTATAATTAATGTTGTAGTGTAGAATATTTGTTAGTATTCAGATTCTGTACTTTTTAGGATTTTTTACATATTTTGTTTTCATGCCTTAATTCTGTTCATTATTGTAATTTAGATTTAATTAACAACTAACATTTATAAATCCATAAGTCGCATGTGCTTAAAAGGTGGAGACATATGAATACTCCCTGTTCCAATAGATTGATTGATTTTAGCTATGCGGTGGTGGCCATATTGATGAATGTATCATTTGCGGAATCAATTATATCCCAACTTGATCAAATGAATCGCTAATGATTTGCTTGCAAGTCAACGCCACTACTCTTGGAAGCAAACTTGAAATCCGCAGGTCGTATATTAGGATCGTATAAATTAAGTTTAACTGTATCCATAAAATAAATTTTGAAAAAAATACAACAAGATTTTTAAATAAAATTAATTTATTATTGCTGCCATTTGCTGGATTGTTTGGTTCACGATGACATTGAGAACGTAGAATTTGCGTACGTATAAAGATTTCCTCAACTAATTTCACATTACGTCAGATGAAATACAATTACCATATTAGGCTTAACGTGAGTCATTAAATTAATCAAATATATTAATACATACTTAAGTGACACGAGGAATGAGCAAGCACGACACAGTGGGATCTTAGCCGCAAAAAAATCACAAGGCAAAAACTTCATTCATGCAGGTACATAAGTATACTCGTATTTCAAAATGGATTTTTTGACAAGGTAAAACGCGTTTATTTCTTTCATCATAGCAAGCTTTTAAATGTATATTTTCTATTTATTTCAATATTCCCAGATATAATATAACTTGTCATTGCATATTACTTGTATGACCATCAACAGGAACGATAGATTTTAAAATAAACCCTACCATTCATTTCACTGAATAATGCGTACTGAAAGGATTCTTATTTCTGGCGACTACCGCTCCCGTGAAGGAACGAACAAAGCAGGGATTAGGGATTATAAACTGTTGGGTTGACGGATTGTTATAAACCCAACAACTTTGGGTTTGTATTTTATTATAAGCCTTCCTCACGTCAGCTCTTATTTCTCAAAGGGAGAAAAATTCTCCTTATGCAGAAGGCAGCTAGGTTGAAGTTGAATTTGTTGAATGGCGACAAATGATATTTGGAACATACAGCATTTGACTTATATGCCCAGGTAGATTAGGTCAGTCAGAATTTAAAAAAAAACGTAGGAATAATAGAGGAATAATGTTTTATTTCATCGGCCAAACACAATTTCATATTTCTGGTATGTGGTTTGTGGTTCATTCTCTGTATGTGCCCTTGTAAATCGAGCCTTTTGACGAAAAGGACTCACCAGCCTAAAAGTGTCACTATACGTTAGTTGTGTGTATACTGATATGGTGTACCTACTTTAAATACTGTTTTACATTCCTTAGCCAGTACGAATTTTGCCCACTCCAACCATTGCTTTGCAAGGAATTACTTATTTGCTACGGTTCTCCTGCTTGCTTATGCAGGTCTTCATTTTTTGGTTTAGTTGTGTACATTCCGTATTCAGATTCTACTCAACGCGAGAGACAGTTGAGAAGGAGAAGCTTTCTTTTACTAAATTTTTAGTACAAGCTCGTCACCCGATCGGTCTGTCAAGCTAATTGTTGTTAAAAAGTGCGAAGTTAAAATAATAATTAGCGAGATGGGAGTTGTGAGAATTTGTTTACTTTGTTCAAGCCGCAACGGATTTCCGATGGATGTGTTTGGTTCATTTCCAAATTCACTGAAAGGTGAAATGGGAGAATGCTACGAGAGTACTTCTGATTCAAAATGCTGGCTTCTTTTTATTCTGAACAAAATACTACGCATCCCAGGGATGAAGTGTGAGGAATTGCTTTGTCAGCTTTTGCCCGAAAATAGTTTACAAATTTGTGGGGTCTGCGCTCAGTTGGTGAATCAAGATGCATTTTATCGTCAGCAAATTCAGAAGTCCAAAAGTGAAGTAGACTCGCTTGAGAAAAATGTTCGAAAATTGATGGCTCCAGCCCAGGGTGATAATGACGGCAGCTCAAAGATAGACGACCAAGGAGAGAGTTATTATGTCGAATACGTAGTTACGAAAATCCAGAAAGGTAAAATATTTAATAACTTATTCGTGCTGGTAGGATTACACCTATTGGGTTTTTGGGCTGTTGACCCATAAGAAGCTTCTTATGTGTCAACACCCCTGTTGACCCAAACCGTAAAATATACCAACCATAAAATGAACTATCTGTTATGCAACATATAGAAATTGAATTTTGCTCTTGGGATAAAAGGGTGGACCCGTGGACCTTAAAACAGCCGTTGTTTTGCACTCAATACATTTGCTTACGATTAATTGGTTTTGTAATTTTGTTTTAGAATTCCGTTCCTCCCTCCTCAGTGCGGAAATCAGTGAGCCAGGTGAAAATAAATCGAAAGAGAATATGGATAGCATAATCTCCAAAGACATTAGTGGCGCTATTCAGGAAGGGGATTTCAGAATGGCAAGTGATTCCTCCTCCTTGCAGGGTAATGTGGAGACGGGGGACGCTGCAGGCAACCACCGATCTGATGATACTCGACATGAATTCACGCCGAGGAAATTGGGAAAGTAATAGAAATTGGTCAACACTAAAAACTACAAACTAAAAATTACTACAAAAAAAACTTTGGGATGTTTTAATGGGATTGATTATATAGTGTCCACTAATGTGCAAAATACTACCGGTTTACTAGCTTACCTAACGATGCAAACTGCGGCTTGGAATTATGGCATGAGGAATGGGCAAGTAGAAATTATTCAGCCCAACCACATAATTCATCAGAAGAAAACCAACAAGACATCGGCGAAATCCAAGTGTCCATCAAACGCAATGCGAGCACAGGTGATTTGCAAAGCAGGCCCCCATACTCCTCCAAATCCATTAGAAGTTCGAACACACGCAAGAATCTTACCAAGCGCAACATACGGAAGAAACCGTTCTTACAGAATGGCACTTTAATGCATGTTTGCAGTATTTGCCCTAAGAAATTCAAGACTTTAGGTAATTTGCGCCGCCACAGTCGCATTCACACTGGACTCAAGCCATTTCAGTGTCAGCTTTGCACTAAAGCATTCTCACAGTCTGACGGCCTGTCCAGTCATGTGCGCACTCATACGAAAGAAAGGCCCTTCAAGTGTGACATTTGCATGAAGGCATTTATGCGAGCAATTCATTTGATAAACCATACTAATGCTATTCATAAAAAACCAAGCCGTTTAAATGCGAAATTTGCAATCAGGGATTTTCTCAGGATGGAACTTTACGAAGGCACATGAGAGTTCATATGAATGAGAAGCCATATAAGTGCATCATGTGTGAGAGAGATTTCTCCCAGTCTACTGACTTAAATAGTCATTTGAGGGTTCACATACAAGAGAAGCCTTTTTACTGTGATCATTGTGGAATGGAATTTAGGCACCCCAACAGTTTGAAACATCACATGACACAGTGCTTGAAAAATAATAAGGTAACTCGAGTGGAAATACATAACACGGTTATAAAAATCATTTATCAATGCTAACTCGAAACTCACTTTTATCACTTGAACAAGTAGCACCAGAATATATTTCATTTAGCGATGCCATAGTCAATACTTTGGTATTAACTATAATATGAATATATTTGTAACCAGTTAACCATTGAAAGTAAGAAGTATAGTAGTGGCGAGTAATTTAGAATGATGACTGCTCAAGTATATCGACTGCTTAAATGAAATACCGCGACCTTGAAAAAGTATCAGATTGCAATACCAAATACTTTTAAAAAGTGTGAAGTTGCAATAGTCAAAACTGACTGATTCTATATTTTCAGTTATTAAATACACTGTAAGAAGATGAACAAGCGTATGGGATATGAGGAACAAAACATTTTATTCAAATCGGACAATCCAAACAGAAATGATTTCTATTTTCGTTGGCCCCCGCCCAGTCCGCACTCCATCCAAGTGCAAGTTCACGACTATTTATTGTTAAGCATTGTTTTAATGAAACTACAATTGTTGTAATTATTTGTATGTTAGAAACTTTAGTTATTTATTTGCATGTTAAATTATGAGAAATGTGGTTAATCACACATGAATGTACCCTGAATTTGGTCTACATCAATTTAGTTTGTAGACAAGTTACTCATTACTGCTGGTTTAATGGTTGTTTAGTTTTATTATTTAGTAAATATTTTACGGTATTCCGGCTTCCATGAAAGTAAATAAATACATTTTGCGTCCAGTATTAAGGCATTGCATTGCTACAACATCACAAATATTCCAGCTGGTATTTTAGGATTTCAATTGAGGGTACGTTGAGGAGTTGAGTTTTGAGGAAACCATTGACTAAGTTTAATAAACCAGTTTAAAAAAATAAATCATGTCATGATTTTTGTTTTCTTTCATGCATATAATTTACTTATTTTCAGACCATACATACAATACATTCAAATCCTCAAATTCATATATAACATTTACGGTGCACTTGCTCATTTACAAAGCGTTTCTTTCTAACAATCAAAACAATTCCTAATTCCAATTTTGATTGAAAAATATGTGTTGGTCCCTGCCCAGATTTATGACTACATGTATTTACTGTTTTGTGATGGTCAGCAGCTTAATCCATGAATTTATTCGTTATATACTAACAACAGGTGTGCTACTCCAGCATATCAGTAATTAGTGTCTAGCCTGTATGTCAAATTACAATATTTTCCAAATTAATGGAAACATTCTTTTACTTCTATATTGTTCCTTGTTGTATTACATTATCGTAAACTACAGATTCACGGTGGCATTGACAGCACAGAATGATGAACCATGCGTGTGAAAAGATTTTCTCAAATAAATAGTTTAACATTCATTAAAGTGCATGCTTTGTTAGAAATGCGGGGGCGGTGATACTTTCTTAATGCAATTTCTCCCGGGATGAGCAAGCGTGTCAAAATGGGAACGTATAACCTCTCCAAATTATCACAAAACAAAAATGCACCAACAATCATAGTTGAGGCTGATTTTTTGAGAATCTCCAACTTATGTTTTTGTTTCCTTGAACGTATCCACTGTTTGTTTACAACCTTTTAAATGATTATTAGTCTCCTGTTCATTTAAGTATTCCCATTAATCCCGGTTATAATATACTGCAATCATTCCCAAGGAAAATTCCTTGTCAGTGCAGTGCTCCTATTTCATATGACCACAATCAACAGCAGCGACACGGGTCACACAACAAACCATCCCATTCATTTCACTGAAAACTAGCAAAATGTGCAAAAGGAAATACTATTAGTTCTTCCTTTTATAGCCTCCCTTGAATGAATGGACAAAGGATGGATTGGGAGCCGCAGGCGAGGGTTGCCATTTATTTTATTCTTAAACACTTTCCTTCACGTCTGCCTTTTTCTTCAAAGAACTCAAGATTAGGTGGAAAACGAAGACCCTGGCATTGCTCGACCACTGATAAGCGGATAATCCCTTTCTAAAGGGACGGATTATCCTTTTTTAAAGACCATTTTTTGACCGTACCCCTATTGTTATAGCCTCCCTTGAATGAATGGACAAAGGATGGATTGGGAGCCGCAGGCGAGGGTTGCCATTTATTTTATTCTTAAACACTTTCCTTCACGTCTGCCTTTTTCTTCAAAGAACTCAAAACGGCGCAGTAGATATGTATAGCTACGTTGGATATCGATAAAGGGGAGCTGGAACGTGGAGCAGAGGACTGTTACTTGTGACTGTTATGCCATGCCATGGTAGACTATTACGGTCAGAATGGAACATTAATCCACAAAAAAAAAGATCACATTGCGAAAGATATATTCATGCAGCTACATTTTTATTTTCAAACTGGGGTTTTGACAAGCTACTAATTGATTGTATTGCTCATTGGTCTTGTGAGTCTACAATGATAATATACTTCCTAATACCGTATTAATCTGGAAACTAGGGCACCTCCGACAATTTTCGTCATAGAGCACCCCTCATCATGATAAAGACATGTAAGGTGTATTTGTGAGACGAAAAAAGGAAAGGAGGATTACCTTCAGCCGTTACCTTCAAATGCTATAAAATGCCTGAATGTATTTGACATAAAAAAAACAACCCAGAGTACCTGAATCATCTCTGTCTAGTTGTGTTGCTTTCAAAAATTAATGCCATCATAAAGCTAGACTACTAGAATCCTACTTTTACACCTGAACGTACGCATTATAATCGTAAGCATTACTATATATCTCGCCAAGTAATGCATGCAGTTAGCTCACACACAACAAGTATTTTACAAAAGTATGTCATTAACAGGAAGTCAGTTTAGAGGCGACTCTTGACAACGAAACAAGAAAGATACATTATTCTCAAAATATTGTGTCACTTTGAAAGCTAATTGTAGATAAAAAGACGCCAGTGGAACCAGTTGTAGCGCATCATTAATAATTAGCACGATGGAAGTTGTGGGTATTTGTCTCCTTTGTTCATCTCACAACGGATTTCAAGTCGACGTTCTTGGTCCATTTCCAAACGCACTGAAAATTCAAATGGGCGAATCTTACGTCGGTTTCTCCTCTGATTCCAACTGTTGGCTTGCCTTTATCTTGAGCAAATTACTACGGATTCCAGAGGAAATGTGTGAAGAGTTTGTTGTTTGCCTCTCCTCAGCAAATAAATGTTGACTGTGTGATTCCTGTGCTCAGCTCGTGAATGAAGTTGCATTTTATCGTCAGCATATTCTCAGACTTGAAGCGAAAGTTGGCGCTCTTGAAAAGCGTGTTCAGAAAACTATGGTTCAATCCATGGATGGGATTGACGAAAGCTCCGTAATGGATGGCCGCGACGAGAATTATGATGTCGAAGTTGTAATTACGAAACTACTCAAATGTATATGTAGCTCTAAACAGGATTTTTAAAAACATCCTTATCCGTACCTACTTTCGCAAATATTTAATTTGCTATATTCTCCGGTTATCAGTAAAAACGAATGTTGTTATTTCAGCACTGGATTCATCCCCCTCGGAACTGAAACGGTTGAGTCCGCTGAGAATTACTGTGAGGATAATATTGCGAGCCCAGTCACCGAAGAAGTTAGTGGTGTTATTAATGAAGGTGTTTTCAGAATTGAATATGCTTCCTCCTCCTCGTCGCAGCAAGACAATGCGGCAGACAAGCATAACCGTGGCCACCGATCTGATAGTGAGGATACTTGTAACCAATTTTCGTTATCTTACGTTTGGGAGAGTTAATGAATGCTTCGCTATGCTATGCTAAATTTGATTAATACTGACTGAATTTTGTCATTTTGTGTAAGCATTCGATTCTTCCGGAGCCGAGATGGATGAGTCCGCTGAGAGTAACCCTGAAGGGAGTACGGCTGTTGAAGCCAATGAGGAAGGTAATTTCAGATTAGAATATTTTGCTACCTCCTCGTCCCAAGACCATGTGACACAGGAGGACCATCATGACCACCCATCTGATATCGCTTGTTCCAGGTTTATTCCGGGGAAATCGAAAATGTAACTAACTGAAAAGCTAACTTATTTATAGAATCCTTCCAACAAACGAAACCAAGCATGTGCTGGTCATGTAGTTTATATGACATGCACTTTGGTATATAAAAATTGGCAGACCCATTAGAATTACTGACAAGGCACACTTGGCCTTGGAATTGTCTGATGAGGAAAGGAGTCGGGGAAATTGCTCTTCCCAGCAGCCCAAGCATCTCCCTTCAAGTGGAAACCAACAAGACATTGTCGGACTTGGTGTACCTATCCAAACCAATGAGAATGCAAATGAATTTCAAAGTACGGCTGCATACTCCCAGTCCCAATGCCAGGATGATATTAGCTCCAAAACAGACGAACGTAGAGACGGCTTTGATGGTATCAGTTCCGGCCTTGGAGGTGCTGGCGGCAGCGCAGTAGCAACAACCAGTTTCGGACAAAGGACTAGGATAATTGAGAAGTGGGTTACAGAAACAAAACCAGAATATTGTTTATGAAAAATTAACAAATATTTTAGTTAACTAATTTGGGACCTTAACTCTTTTTCCAACCCACCAAACTCACAGGAAACGATGCCAAAAATCACAGCGACAAGCATTCGGGAATCAGCAGACGGTGACGGTGGTGCAGACCAATGAGGAACCAATGGACGTTGCTGACTTGCGAACCGCTAACCCTGATGCCGACGAACCTCGTTACTGCATTTGTGATGACGTTTTTTATGGAAGAATGGTCGCTTGCGACAATCCAAATGTAAGATTTTCAGACTATTGAGCAGTATATTTGAAATTAAAATGAAAATACTGAATTATGAATAAATGTTTGACAACAAGAACTCTTTGTGATTATTTTGCGTCTAGTGTCCTACAGAATGGTTCCATTATGAATGTGTCGGAATCATGAGTGCACCCCAAGGAAGCTGGTATTGTCCAAATTGCAAAGGTCCTCCCAAGGCCACAAACGTAGGTGATTTCAGGTTTAGGTATGTTTCCTCGGAGGAGAAGAACAATATGGCGTAGAGAGACAATCGTGGCCAACACTCTGATGACACTTGTAACTCATTTGCTCCAGGGAATTCGAAAATGTAACGGAACACCTAGCTAGAACTTTTAGAAATCTCCTCATAAACCATACATATGGGTTTGTAATTGTAATACATTATATTTATATCAAGCATTATGGAATATATTTTGCAGACCTTCAAGAGTTCCTGACAAGACATACTTCGGTCTGGAGTTGTCGGGTGAGGGATGGGCAAGTAGAAATGATTTAGGCCAACCTCACCTGTCACCAAGTGGAAACCAACAGGGGATCGAAGAAATC
Source organism: Dicranocentrus wangi (assembly GCA_036850665.1). Lineage (NCBI taxonomy): Eukaryota > Metazoa > Arthropoda > Collembola > Entomobryomorpha > Entomobryidae > Dicranocentrus > Dicranocentrus wangi. The sequence goes on along the minus strand of JAANSN010003166.1, from coordinate 4,303 downwards.
CATGTGCCAAACCAGCACAATGAGAGAACCGATGATTTACAAGGGAGACATACACACCCTTGCAAGTCTAATCACAGCTTAAGCATAAGGAATAATCTTGTAAACAACGACATTGACGCGATACTATTTTCGCGAAATGGAAATTTAAAACAGCATGTGCATCAGTGCAGTATGTGCCCCCAAAAATTTACACGGCTAGGAAATTTGGATCGGCACATTCGCACTCACATTGGAGTCGAACCATTTCAGTGTCAGTTTTGCAACAAGGCATTCCCGTATCATTCCTTTCTATCCAATCATTTGCGGAGGCATACAAAAGAAAAACCGTTCAGTTGTAATACTTGTCAAAAAACATTTGTTAGATCGAGTGATTTATACAGGCATGTTAATTCTATTCATCGCCAGATGAAGCCGTTCAAATGTCAAATTTGCAGTACGGCATTTTCAACACATGGCACTCTCAGTAAGCACATGAGAGTTCATACCAAAGAGAAACCATATAAATGCATCGTGTGCACGAGGGATTTCTCCCAATCAAGTAACTTATTGAAACACTTGAGAGCTCACACAAATGAGAAACCTTTTTATTGTATTTATTGCGGAATGGAATATACTGTAAAGGAAAGTTTGAAACATCACGTGGCAATTTGTCACCAACAACTATTACACTAAGCTGAATTTAGAGGATGACAATGGCGCGTCTTACCAATTCATTATCAACAAAAAGAGTCGAGGGAGGTTTTTTGTTATTGTGACTACGAATGTACTATGCCTGTGGCTATAGAACCGGAATTGATTGCTAGCTACAGCTGCTAGAAGTTTATATTAATTAAATGAATGTGTATATAGCATATTACCCAATGATGATAAGCAGATAATGATAAGTAGAAGTTTTTGAGAACCATGGGTGTTTAAGCACAAGATTGGATTTTGGTATAGGTAAATTAAATTCATCCAAACGATTAATAACCTAATGATGATGATGAGGCAGATGAATGAGGTGAGCGTTTTATTGAAAAATTAATACAATCATTCGTCATTTTAACTTGTTATTCATTTCTTGTTGAGCCCATTGACTAATTTTAATAAACTGATTTATAATGTTATATCATATCATGAGTTCTGTTGTCACAAATATACCTAATTTACTACCTTATATTCAAGCGCATAAATACAAATCCATAATATTCAAGGTATCCGTGGCCACTTACAGATCGGTTTCATCAACCCAAAATCATTTTTAAGTCCGATTCTCATTGAAAAACTAATTGGTACCTGTTCCTGCTTCTTGTATTTTTTTGCACGCAAGAAAATCAGTTTCACCGGAGCATACATGTATAGTTTTGCTGTTGTGTTTGCTGTCTGCAGCTTAATCCATAAACTTAGTCCTTCTACTAATAGTGCTTATATGTATCGGTTTTGCTACTCCATAATATAATTTGTATCTGGCTGAGTGTTTCAAATTACAAATCTTTCGAATTAATAAAAAATATTATTCCACACTGTCGTCCTTCTTTCCTTGCGTGACATGTTTTAATATATTAGCGTAAGCTACAGATTGAGTTTCTCTGTGACGTTGAGAGCACCGAACAAAAAGCTTGTATGTGTTACGATTTGCTTAACTATTTACGCATTTATTTACAAGTATGCTTTGTTAAAAATGTATGCTTGCTTTTTATACAATTACTCCCGGGATGAGCAAACGTGTCAGAATGGAACCTTAACCCCTCCAAAAAAAAATCAAACAACGACATGTTCATTCATGCAACTACCATCATAGTTCGAAGTTGATTTTTTGACAAACTACAACTTGCTGTTTTTTCTTTGAGCGTATGCAAGGTTTACATGGTTGTAAAATACCACTATCATTCATCCAAAATAATGCCTTGTCAGGGCACTCCTTTCATATGAGCACAGAATACAACAAAGACGGGTTTTACAACAATCCATCCCTTCCATTTGATTGATTACTAGACGCAATGAAAGGATTCGTTATTTTTCCTGTCGCAGCCTCCCCTGAATGAATGGACAAAGAAGGGATTAGTGGCTTATGGACTGACGGATTGTAACAAACCCAACTACTTGGGGAACCACACGCGAGGGTTGGCATTTTATTCTTAAGCTTGTATTCACGTTTACCTTTTTTCTCTTGGAACTCAAAACGTCACACGTAACGTACGCCGAAGACAGCTAGATTGAATCCCAACAAGAGGATATTTGGGAGACGTGTAACGAAGTAGACTATTTTGACTAGAATTTTGAAAGAATAGGAAGATTTGATTGAGCAATGTGTTCCCTTCATTAACAATAAACACGACTTGGTATTTCATAAGAACATAACGGCTTTTATAAATAATATGAATGAATGAGTGACGGCCTTGCCTATAATCTCACTGTTCGCTGTGTATTAGTAGTGGTAGTAGCGGAAGTGGGCCTTATTTAGTGTTTTACATTTATTGTTTACTGGGAATCCTATCCACACCCCACCAACCTTTACCTTGCATAGAATTACCCATGTGCTACTCTCCCCCAGATATATATTTCATGCAGTGTTTCATTTTTGGTTCAGTTGTTTCCACACCATATTTAGATTCGCACTCAACGCGGTCGAGAGTCAAGAGGGAGCAAATTTAGAAATCCAAAAGAGTAGCCGTTTTTATTTCCTGTGTGAAATACAGGTTTAACATATTCACTCGGTCGGGACCCTGGGCACATCTTTTGACCACTTACTGTGACCTAAATCTTCAAGTGTAAATTTTCCAATTCCAAGTTAATTATAGTTAACAAGCGTAATACAAAAGGAGCAATTAGCACCATGGGAGTTGCGGGAGTTTGTCTACTTTGTTCAAGCCACAAGGGATTTGCGGTGGACGTGCTTGGTTCATTTCCAAATTCACTGAAAAGTGAAATGGGTGAATGTTACGTCAACTCTTCTGATTCCATGTGCTGGCTTCTTTTTATCTTGAATAAAATACTACGCATCCCGGAGATGGGGTGTGAGAAATTACTTAGTCCGCTACCGCCGCAAAATAACTTTCGGATTTGCGGCTCCTGTGCTCAGTTGGTGAACCAAGATGTTTTTTATCGCCAACAAATTCTGAAATTTAAAAGTGAAGTAGACGACCTGGAAAATCGTGTTCGGATCACAATGGCCCAATGCCCAGATGAGGCTGACAGGAGCTCCAAAATCTTCCAATGTGCGGATAGTTTTGATGTCGAAGCTGTAATCTCAAAAGTCCTCAAAGGTATAATACATTGTGCTAATTAGGGTTGGGAAACTTGACATAATAATCCATACCTTCGGCTCATTTAATGAATCAATCACTCGTCGTTTTCTTACTTTGTTTTTCTTTGAACTAAAATGATTTGTTGATACGGTGTTTTCCCATTTGGTTATTTTAGCACTGGATTCGTCCCTCTCCAGAAGCGGAACCGAAATGGACGATTCCGCTAAAAATAACTCCAAAGAGAGTTTGACTGGCGGAGACACCGAGGAAATTAGTAACGCTATGGAGGAAGATGCTTCCTCCTCCCCGCACGACTATATTGCAGAGAGGGATAATCGTAGCCACCGATCTCATGATGATGATGATGATACTTGTAATAAATTATTTGCGGGGAAATCGAAAAAGTAATGAAGGCTAACTTTAAAAATCCTACCTTACAACCCAAACCTATGTGTGTCTAACGTAATTTATTGCATAGTGAACTTTGGAATATATAAATCCACAGGTCTGATAAAATTCCTGAAAGGACGGAATTGGACTTGGAATTCCCTGATGAGCAGGAGGAGTGGCCACTTGGAAATTATTTATCCCAACCAAATCCTTCAGTCGGGGGAGACCAAACAGAAATTCAAGAAATTCCCAAGCCCATTAAAAGCAATGAGAGTACAGATAATTTGCAGACCAGACCTGTGCAGTCTCAAAAATCTACTACTAATAATTCGAAACCAAGGGAGAATCGGCACAACTGCCACATGTGTGATAAAGTATTCGTAAGCAATTATGCTCTAAAACGGCATATCATGCGAACACACACACAAGGCAAACCTAATTCTTGCAGTGTTTGCCACAAGACGTTTTCGACGGCCAACAATGTAAAGTTGCACATGGTGGTCCACACTGGAGTTAAGCCCTTTCAGTGTCAGCTCTGCAACAGTGCTTTTGCTCGAAAAAACAATCTGTCAGATCATCATATGCGCAAACATGCGACGGATATGCTTTTCAAGTGTCACATCTGCCTGAAGACTTTTCCGCATCCCAACAACTTGAGAACGCATATTCGTAATATTCATAACAGA
>JAANSN010003165.1:0-19934 GCA_036850665.1 Dicranocentrus wangi | reverse complement strand
ATAAGTAGGATAAATTCATAGCCGTTTCAAATATGGTACCGGCTGATCATAGAACACCGTGCCGATGTTAATCATCAGTATGTCGCCAAATCAATCATTAAATTGATTAAAACACGATACCCAAGAATGTTCTACAAGGCTTATACGCATCTTGCATGTTCCATGCGTCGGTGGGCTAAGAAAACCAACATCCATGTCTAGTAGAACAAGTAGGATAAATTTATAGCCGTTTCAAATATGGTACCGACCGATGTTCAACGACCGTACCGATGTTAACCATCGAAGCCTTGCGATATTAACATTAGGTTGTTTGAAGCCCAATACCAATACCTAGATACTAATAAAACATAAGCTAGATTTTAACGTTATATCCCGTCACATTGGGAAGTTGAATGTTTGTGATTTACGAACAAACACAACAGTTATTACATCAATGCAAAGCGAACTTAGTAGCTCGCTGCAAAACAAAGACGAGCCTAAGATCTTGCCATGTCCGTCTGTAGCGCTTATATTTTTAAAGACTTATTGCTGGCGATACTCATTGGGATGATTTGGAAGACTACAGGGATGGCCGGTGACTGTATTCCAGGGTCAGTCCATGCCCCAGTACGGACAGGTTCAATATCGGGATATTTTCCTCTATGAGTTAGAAGACTTTTGACACGTAAGGCAGGTCAAATTTGGGAGGTTTTTGTTTCTACTGACCCCAAATTTTTAGAACACGATGGACATGTATTTATGATGTTATACTGATTTGGTTTGGATTTTCTACGTTTGGAGCCTTGAATTACATTACTGTGAAGTAAACACAACGTGTGAGAGAAAGATCCGCTTTGGTGTATCGGGTAAAATGGATGTTGGGTTTGTCGACCTTATTGGGGCTCCTAATCCAAGCAGCATATATGCCTCCGCCAACCATCCGAACTCCCTCGTCCAAATAACCTACGTAGGTGGAGTATAGTCAAAGATGCAAGTTCAAATAATAATTTTTGGCAATAGTGTAAAATACTAAAACTCCGATATACTTAACGTTGGATTTATTATTTACAGTTACAAAATTAAGCATCCGTACTTGCCTTTTTGGCTTTATTTACTGATATCAAACTGCAAAGTTTGCATGGGATAGGACGCCATAAAAGAGAAAATCTGCAGTGTTGTTTAATAACAATATATTAAACATTACTGTTTATCTTTGCAACCGCGCTTTATTATCGCAAAGATAACATTCCTAAGATAAGTAAATATTTCAAGCCTACAGTTCAACAACCCAAGTAAAGTGGCAATAAAACAATCCAACAGAACATCCAAGAACAAGTACAAAGCAAATCATTCTGATTATAGTCTTTTGCTACACATGTTCCGTGCTCCTTTCAAGCAAAGACAATGAATTTCTCTGTATTCTTTTTGACCGTGGTTCTATCGGCTGTTGCATCCACGTGTCACGTAAACCATTTGTACTTCTGTCACTAACTCATTAGCATTAACAATCATTTAGTAATCAAAATGGAAACCATAATTATCCTAATGTACTCATTCTAAGGTATTGTAAATCTCTTGTGATTATTATTGTTTTTGCAGGGAATGAAATTTAGTTCAGAGCATTTTGCAGTTTGGTTTGATCCATTTGTTTCCGTGCATGATGCCACGTTGTCAGATGCGTACACCGAGATTGACCTACTAACTTTAATTAAACGGGTTTCTACCAAATTCAAGCGAATTATGATCCGCGGCTTCCGCTCCCATGATTTCCTTAACGGTAGGCTTCCCTCCATTTGCTTTTAAAATTCCACACAAAATCGAATCTTGTTAATACTAAAATATTGTTTTACGCAATTACAGAGCACACCGTGTCAAAAATACCAGAAGCAGTTGCAAAATTTAACAAATATTATAAGCGGGCTGGAGAGCCTCCACTAGAGTTAAGTATTGTGTATAGCCTTCATCTTCCCCCCGCTTCTTTCTTTCATCCGCTCAGCCTTCCAGCCAACGAGCCCTCTAGCTACGCCGCAACTCTCGGCGCCGCCAACAGAGCTAATGCAATATATTCCGGAACGGTGAAATCAGTTATTATCAACGCTACCGTGTTTGACCCCAGCTCACCCTTCATAAACAGTCTGGAGCCTTACCAGAAGCAAATTAGAGCAATGTTGAGAAAATCATCCACTATTCCTAAATTGGGTGTCATGCTTTCCAATCCAATCTGTGAGCTACCCGTGCTACCTGAATTATTTTCAAATGTTGATTCTGTCCTATTTTCGTTTATGCCAAAACAGCGGGATGTTTTCAACGGTGTCGCGTCATTTACGAAATCTTTTCGCGAATTCGGTGAGAAGTGTAAGACCAGAATTACCAGTGCGTATGGCAATGGCAGCAAAGAAGTGGGCTTTTACACGACTTGGGCCGGAGACACTTGTGGTCAACCAGACTGCTCCTCTGACAGACTAGTGTTCTGGGAGGAAATGAACGAGTTTGCTTTGGAACAGGAATCCACAGTTGTTTTGCAGCAAGCATTTAGCACGGGAAATAGCTCTAACGGATGGTGGGAACTGGAAGAGAATAGTAGCTACCGAAGTGCGTATGACTACAAATTTAAGGAACTTTCCGACACAGACACCATCTTCCTTAATCGGAATTTTACGAGTTGGTTTTCAAAGAACCGCAAAACGTGGGTATGAAACTTACTTTATACAAGCTTGGAAATTCTTTTGATTATAATAATAATGCTCGCTAAGCTTTATTTTATTATGTGGCAAATTAGGCGGACAACTTACACAGTCTCGTGCTCCACTTTAATCCGGGTCATCCCACGTGGATTCCTAGTAATAAGTCGGGCAATGAATGGGAGATGGAGGAGTTACTACACCTCCAGAGTTTTAGAAGATTTGATAAATTGTGGCTACAAATGCCAGCTTTGGAAAAGTGTGCTCAAGGTAAACTATGGACTTTTTCAAATTTGATTCCTAAACTGAAATGTAAGCACAATTAGGCATGCAAAGAATTGTAAAATAGACTGCAGTAAATAGATAGCAGTATAGATATGGTCACCGCAATGGTCAATAACCAAATAATCTACTGGAAATGAAATAGATAACAGCCACAACTCATGCATGTAAAATGTAGTAGAGATCACATATACCGGATGTTGAGTTTAGTTTCGTGAGTATGTATTTGTAAAATTGATGCCCCAGCACAACCTTCAGTTGGCTGAGGGAACTGTTTCACTCATATATTGTGTAATTTGACATTGACAACGCTACCTATGATCTATATATGTACCAAAAACACACCTTTTCTGTCTTCAGTTGGACCATGCAGTCCAAACCTGTATTTCTTATGTACATTTTTCTCACTTCTGTTTCTGCATCAGCGGACTCAAGTCACCCGTTTTTCCTCTTGTGTACACAGCAATTGGGTTTTTATAAATTTCCTACTCTTCTTATTGGTATAAAAATAATGCCTGTTTTTCTTCAGTTTATTTAATGTATCACAATTAATTCATCATTCAATTTTAATTACTGCATTCAGCAGTCTCAATTTCAACTCAGCCATTCAGGCCTAAATCATCAATTACAACGTATTTTAAAATCAGTTATTCAGTAGTCAGTTTAAAATCTCATCATCAGTCTCGTCAGTCATTTCTTTACCCTTTAGGTTCTCTCATCCAGCTCAACAACATACATTTCACACCTTCACATGTCTAAAGAAGAATTGCCGGCATAAAATTCCATCTTTAACAATTTTAATTCGCTATAGATCAGTCACAAACCCCAAAACCGGGATTGATAACAGTAGCAAACATCGCAAACAAAACTTTACATGCATGTATAGTGTACAGCATCCACAAATCAAATCTGACGAATGATAAACAACAAACAAATAAACTAAATGATAAGCCACTCATACAATCAGTGAAATAATGTTGGTTGGTTGAGCATAATGAACTTAGCAGGGTGGATTGGCTAGTTATTACTGACAATAACTACTGATTATTGTTGTGAGTTTAATATTTGGGGATACAATGTTTAGGTGATTTCCGATGCAGTGTTCCACTAGAGACGGCAAAACTTAACGCAAATGGTAGACTGTCGAATGAGAGGAATGTAACCATGATGAAATTATGGGTATTGTTGGAGCCGTCCAAATCCTTCTCTAAAAATCATTACCCAAAGTTTCAAACTGCAAAAACCATGTTGGATGCGTCAAACGCTGTATTTCCCGCAACCGTTGACACTGTGTTTCTCAACTTTCTTGCAAGCCATTCTGGAGGAGGTAATTCCAATTGGAACTATGACTATTTCTACCCGGAGCTGACTAATGGGATAAAAGGACTTAAAACAGCTATATTTGCAAACTACACACTTGGAGCACTGCTATCCCTTGAAGGGTGTGGAGCCTCCCGACTTGACCCCCTCAAGTTGTTTGTTAGAAGCTTAGCAAACCAATTAGAAATTGTGATTTTTGAGGTTCGACCAACTTCCCTAGATTTTGCCAACGGTGTGGATATAACATTAGGGGGCTACTTTAGGCGATTCCAATTTTGTAAAGAAAAACTGGCCAAGTTAGTTGTGGAATTGAAAGTAGGATTTCATATGAGTTGGGCAGACATGAATGATGAGCAAAATGTAGGAAATCTAGTCGAGTTTTGGGTGAAAGCGAGCAACTGGGCTAAGCGAACCAACACACTAGTCGTAATCTCCGAAGCGTTTGACAATTTGAATGGGGAAAACATTGAGGAGCGGTCACGTGGTTGGTGGAGGTTCATTAGGAACAGTACAAGCTCAGATGTCAATGATATCTTTGAAGACAAAGGGAATGTTTTTGACCGAGAGATGAAAGTACGGGAAGGCAAGACAAAATCATTCCAAATTGCAAGTTCACCCACTAATTCTTCATCTTCATCCCCTTCCCATAAAGTAGACCGGGTCGTATTAACCACAAATAGTCGCCCTTATGCCTCGTCATCCCAGGACTCACCCGCGCCCATTCAACTGGAAGTTCTCCAACTGCCAAGTGTGCCGCACCCACATTTCAAGGAAGTCGACCTCACACAAACCTACTCCCAAAGTTACCATATGCCCAGTTATTCTCCTACCAAGAAAGCGACTCAAGAGTTATCAATATCATCAGGAGATCCCAAGGACTCATTCCCACCCACACCTACTCAATTACCACCACCACCACCACCATTAATCAATTCATCCCCACACACTCTGAGCATCACAACGCAACGAGGGATTCAACAAGCTTCTACGGACTCTTTCACCGGAGATGAACAAGAAAATCTCCAACAACGTTTAGCAACCCTAGACATTTCCCCTCCACAAATTCCTCCCCATACGACTACTACCATTACAACTACTACTCGGGGAACCAGCCGACCAGCTACAACTAGTCAAAAAGTAACTCATCATCAGCTTACCACATCCTCTTTCCCTGCAAACAGGTCACGTGTAATTCGCGCTACTTCCTCCACCCCACATCCGTTGTCCACCACACTTGGAGTCGCCCCAACCAGCTCAACTGGAGGACGAGATAACGGTTTCCTAATTGCTGTAATTGTGAGTTCAGTATTGGGTGTAACTGTGGTGGGACTTGGGGGATGCTTCATTGCCATGTTCCTCACCAAATCGGCGAGACGGCGGCGGCACCAAGGTCCGTGTCTTATGATTCCCACGGAAGTGACTCGGGAGTTTTTCAATGGAATTCCAAATTTGACACCGGAAAATTCCCCTCTATCCTTTATGACAGGATCGGCTTACAATGCAAGCCTTGAAATTAGAAAGAATGAATTCTCTCTGGGTGCGGTGATTGATTATTTGCTTAATTAATGTGGTATAAAATAAATAGCAGTGGTCAGGTAAAAATATATCAAGGTTTTTATTTCTAAATATTCTTCCGCAGATGAAACCTTTATGATTCCCACGGAAGTGACTCGGGAGTTTTTCGATGGAGTTCCAAATTTGACACCGGAAAATTCCCCTCTCTCCTTTATGACAGGATCGGCTTACAATGCAAGCCTTGAAATTAGAAAGAATGAATTCTCACTAGGTACGGTGATTGATTATTTGATTAATTAATATGGTATAAAGTAAATGACAGTGCTCAAGTAAAAATATATGGGGACCTTTTTTCCTTCTAAACATTTCCGCAGATGAAACCAAACGCTTGGGAGCTGGAGCATTTGCCGTCGTATTTCGAGGAAGGGTCCGCAGGGACAGGAACGAGTTTGACGTGGCAATTAAAACAACAAGGTCGCAGTGCCTGTCAACATCACTCGTGGGAATACTGTATGAAATCAAGATTCTGGACTACATTGGCAAGCACGTCAACATCGTCAACATTATTGGAGCGCATACAGCCCAACTTTCCAAAGGCATGATTCCCGTTGTTTCAAAAGTTAAGACATTCTGGTACGAATGAAGCATTTTGACAAGGTTTTTTTTTACTTTTTTGACTTGCAGGAAAAGTTTTTCTTTTCACCGAGCTTTGCAGTTTCGGCTCCATAGAGTCCTACTTTCGAAATTCGTTTTCCAGCTTGACCCTCAGGGAGAGGGTGGAAACGCCAGAAGAGGAGGACGAGGAACCTTGCTGTCCGCTTCTGACTGAGGGACTAGCCTCGGATTTGGTACGATGGGCGTGTCAAATCGCAAGTGGAATGGAATTCATTGCCTCAAAAAATGTACTCTCGTTATTTTGGATTTCTATTTTGCATTTGACTTGATCATGGGTTAAATGATCTATCTAGTTGTAATTATAAAACAGGTTGTTCATGCGGATCTTGCAACTCGAAACGTGCTCCTCACTGACGACAAAACAGCAAAAATATGCGATTTTGGGCTCTCCCGTCGTCTGTACGACTACTCCACCTACTTCAAGTCACAGGAGGAGCCGTGCCCGTGGCGCTGGATGCCGCCGGAATCCCTTCGCCGGCTGGAATTCAACGAGAAGACAGACGTGTGGTCCTTTGGTGTCACACTATGGGAATTATTTTCACTGGGTAAACGAGTATCGATCGACTATTTTCTACCAATTCAAATACTGTTTAAAAATCCGTTTGTGTTCTTTCAGGGGATAAACCTTTCGCCGGAGTGGTGTATACTGAGGATTTTGCTAGTAAATTGGAGGAGGGATATAGGCTTGCGAAGCCTCGTCTGGATCACAATGATTGGTGCGTTGAGTCTAACGGCATGAGTTGCAGGAAAATAACGGAGAAATAAACTGAATTTGGAATTGTGTATGGAATTTGTAACAGGTATTCAGTGATGAGCATGTGCTGGGAAACGGATGCAAGCAAAAGACCACCCTTTTCCTCGCTAACCGCTCTCCTTCAAACAAGGACGCGAGGTGATTTTGGGATTGAGATATCCAAATTCCCTCCAAGTCGACGATTTTCCACATATGAAATCCAGGAGGTTTTTTGAAGAATAAAAAGGCCGCTCTGAACACTTATATAGTACACACTTTGAAGGATTCAAAGAAAAGGATTTATTTACATCAACCGTTTTGTATCTGTATCGGATTCTCGTCCTATATCAGAATACTTGCATGTTGACGTCACAAACCGCTATAAACTACTCAAATACTTAAATTTTATTTTTAGCTCTGAGTTGAATATTATTTTGGAATATATCATAGGGACAAATAATGCTGTTGGAGTGAAAAACACTCAAAGTTCTTACAGCTTCAAGCATGCTTTGTTGCAGGGATGATATAGCATATTTGCGGTTTGCAAACTCCAAGACAAACATTCATACGTACACACGGGATCACGGGACAATATAGACATATCTAAAACGGCTATAAATCATGACTATTATATGGACAAGGAAAACAGAGCCTATATCTACGTTCGCATCAATTTCCAATAAATACACACGACTACTAACTACCCACCGCTAACATCGTATTCAATCAAATAATCTGCGGATTTTGGGATGTTCAACATCGGCACATATCACTGCACGACACTATCAACAGATAACCAAATATTTGCAGCTCATGGTTCGATAAGTGAAGTTACTTCAGTCGAAACCAAGTCAATACAAAGTCGGAAGCAATGCATGCATTATGCTCATATTTATATATATACAATTCCGTAACCTACTTTTTCCCAACATGCATGAACACAAACCATTCGGTACTGCATATTTTACGCACTACTCACTACTGGCCTTTTTTAGGTGATACTTTTGTTGGAAAAAATTCAGGAATAACAAATTTTATCGAGTGAACTTTTTGTGTGTCTGTGAGTGAGTTGCCATAATTATACAAATACTTGTAATGGGATAGATTGTGCAGGTGTTGTAATCCTGAAGATGGTTTTGAGTTTTAGGTTTAGTAATACATAGCAATAAAAGGTTGTGTCATAAAGAAATCTAGCTAGATAAACTCACACTCCGCGTTTCTGTTCCCCATCAAAACTAGCCAGTAGCACAAAACAAAAAGGGAAAAGATGACAGGATTTACTAGCACCAACGTGGCTCTGACCTTCTGCTCGAACGCTCCGGCCGGTGTATTTTCGCCGGCGGCGGGCAGAGTTTCACAACTGGCGACTGGCTCTTTGGAGGCCGAATTATCTTTGTGACCAATCATAGAATCCCTCCTCCTCCGGCTAGCAGGGAGATCATCCATGCGGACAGCCATGCTTTTAATTGAAGGAGTATTATTTGCAGCCCCCTCTGCTCCCTCCTTCGCCTGCACCACTTGGCTTCCTTGCAATTCATCGGCCCTCTTCTCCAGTTCTGCCATTTTGGCAAGCCTGTCAAAATTCGAAACAATATATATCTAATGTAGATTAGATGGCAAGGGTAAGCTTTGATTACCTGTATTATTGAGCTGGAGATTGAATTACAAGCTTTACCTGAGGAGAATGTAGCTTCGGGCGAGAACCAGAAAAACGGAAACGAGACATGCCACCATCCACACATCCAGCGCCTTGATGTAGCTGACGGTGGGGGCGCCTTCCCTCACAGAAGCAAACAGCGCCGTCAGCGTCAACAGCACCGAGGTACAGAGAGCCAACGGGTCAGACCCGCTCCCACTGGGAATCCCGAGACTGAAGAAGCTCGTCACAACGAGAATGACACTGGAAAGGTAGGTCTGGAGCAAGTGAAAACCCAACTTGCGACGGAGGATGAGAGTAATGTAAAGGCGGGTCCCGTTCCGAATATAGTTGTGTCCAGTTTCTGCATGAAAACAATATTAATGGGGGCTTGTTTGAGCTATAAATACTAGAGCGCCGCGACAAGGCAAATGATATTATTAAACTTTTTACCAAACTGGGTGACACTGGTCAGGACGACGGTGGCGTCGTGATCCTGCATTTCCACGGTGTGATCAAAGTTGTTGGGCTTCATAAGGACCATCTGGCTTCCACCTAAAATTGCAAAATGACAGCGCTTTTCTAATTCCCATATTTTTGAGCCGATGATAGTCAATTTTATTTAGGTCCATCTTACGACTTTGTAACTCCAAAACACATCTCTGCACGTCGCCCGGAAAATAGTCAAATTTCATTTTACATGATCTGGTGTACGAAAATCTATAATTGAGTGAGGATAATACTATTATTACAAAAAAAACAAAAAATAATTCAAATTTTTTTAGAGAATACAGAATCGGGATAATAAGTATTTTTACTGTGTGAAGTATCCTGCCGAGCCCTTTGGAAGCACGTAGACTTCGTCTGGTCCCACCCAGGCTCCCTCCCACTCCCTTCTCCGCCCTGTGTTTGCCTCCTTGGGTCAAAACACATCTCTGCACGTCGCCCGGAAAATAGTCAAATTTCATTTTACATGATCTGGTGTACGAAAATCTATAATTGAGTGAGGATAATATTATTACAAAAAAAAAACAAAAAATAATTCAAATTTTTTAGAGAATACAGATCGGGATAATAAGTATTTTTACTGTATGAAGTATCCTGCCGAGCCATTTGGAAGCACGTAGACTTCGTCTGGTCCCACCCAGGCTCCCTCCCACTCCCTTCTCCGCCCTGTGTTTGCCTCCTTGGGCTCAATCCTAACCAGGTCTTCATAGTCCATATCTGCGAGCCAAATGACTGGATGCCAAATGTAATATAAAAGAGATCGGTCCTGGACTATCATGTTACCACTTCGGTTTAGCCTGGCATCCTCCCAAATTACCCACATCACAAGCAGCATCCTTACTTTCTGTGAATATTATATTTAGCCGAATTGAATTACTTTCCTTGTTGTTTTTTCAGTTGCACATGAGAAGCGTGTCCAGCTCATTAGAGTAAACTATTTGGCATTTCGTACCTGTTCCGCCTCGTTAACCTCCTCAATTTCCCGCACGGCGAATTCAATGGTGACCAATGGGAGTTCGCGGCCAGGAGGAATTGTTCCATCATAGCCAGTGGGAATCCAGAAGAAATCCGTGTTGCTCTTGCCGTGCTGCTCTCCGTCCTCCGTCCACGACCAGTTGAGAAAAGTTTTCGGAATGTATGCTTTATCCAGACTTATTCCGCCATCAGGGATTTTAAGAACCTCAGATGTTAAACACAACTTGCCAAAGCTAAGACATTCACAATATAAATATAAAACCGAAATGAAAACGCCATTGAAATTATTTAACTATTTGTTAGTTTAATTATAGAAAGGAATTATTTACCCGAGCCAAGCAAAAATTAATGCGATCAGGTAGTCCATTTTGATGTTACTTTGTGAGATATGAGAGCGATAAATTCCTATGTAGAAGAATGGATGGAGCAAAAGCAGAAGAGTCCAGACTGGGTGCAGGATCCAATGACCTGATGATCTCCTTCCACAATAATGATGAGTGGAAGGATAGAGTAATTTCTTCTATACGAAAACATACCTCTCTAGTCTACCCGCAAAGTTGTTTCACGTATTCCATATAATAGCTTTCCAATAGTATCATTCATGTGCATGTGTGAGCAGGGCGTTGCTCAAGTTGAACGACCAGAAAGGTATCCCTTGACACAGAGAGCTAATTAATTAAAAGTATATAAGTACATGAGCCTCGTGAGCTCATTTTGTTGTTGGCATCATATTTGGCAACCCGGAAGGTCATAATACGTATAATAAAATTGCTTTTATTATTTATTATTACCCTTCGCCTCATTTGAAGACAAAACTTTACATACCTAGATATAGTGTATAATGTTCGTGATGGAATTTTTCATCGTAAAAAATATAAAAGCATCTTTGTAAAACCTGCGGTGGCTACCTAACATCAAGCTTATTATGCTTAAACACGTGGACTACATTTACTCATACACGTTCAANATCGTAAAAAATATAAAAGCATCTTTGTAAAACCTGCGGTGGCTACCTAACATCAAGCTTATTATGCTTAAACACGTGGACTACATTTACTCATACACGTTCAAGTGTGTTGAACACGATATCCACTAAAAATATTATGTCTGTGTGCTTTATTATGCATATAAGTATATCGTGGGTCCATGCAAAGTTGTATTATTACAACGTAATTTACAGTGCCCAACACTAGTAATTTTTTATTGTTTTGTTCACGTAACTTGGTCAATCACGTCATGTCATATGTCATGATACCGTATCAATATAAATATAGGTAAGCTGCCAAATATTACAGAATCGCACGTTCCGTTGTCTCAGGCCGTTCAATGTCTCCACTTTATTCAAAAACAATTAATCAGTTTTATTATTTTCTGAATAGTTCCAATTCGAAATCAACCTTTGATTTGTAGATGTTAGTAGGAGTCAACTTTATACTAGTGCTCATCCAGAAGTGGTTATCATGTAACCCATTTCGAAATGACCTGACATTTTGTTATGCTCCAATAATGCTCCAAGAAATGCTTCATGAGAATGGAATCCGGTAATGAGCCAAATAAAAAATATTATGAAATTTTACATAACATAATGCTAAATTTCATAATTTTATATTGTGCGTTACAATTACAGGTTGAAAATCAATTTAAGAGGCTATCGGACTCTCCAGAGCCTCCATGGCGGGATGATTAGCCCATAATCCCTTTATCTCTGAAAATGAGGGTCGTGTAGCAGGTTCCGCCTCCCAACATTTTGCCATGATGGAATACCTTCCAAAATACAGAAAAAGGCATTTTTGATCATGTTTCTCTTTGACTGCCGACACATTACATATAAACTGCCTTGAACGGGATCTAAAGTTTTACCAATCCTTCACGTCATATTTTGGTTTTCCAAGTCGGAGACCACCGTCCAGCTGGGAAACCCAGTCCACATCCCACGAAATCCCGGCATATGGCAAATCGCCTAAGCAAAAAAAATCCTAGTTTTTCTAGAGTATCATATCACAGGGGGCATAAGAATCTCATCCTCCGTAATTGTTTCTTACCAAGGGAAAATATTTCCCATAAAGTAATTCCATACGACCAAACATCCGTTTTCTGATTGAAAACCATTTTCCGGAGCGACTCTGGTGGCATCCATCTCCACGGAATGGGCTCCTTTTTTGTCTTTACATACTCCTCATAGTTGTATAATTTTCTTGACAGTCCGAAATCGGAAATTTTTGCGGTTTTGTTCTCCGTCAAGAGAACGTTCCTTGTCGCTAGGTCGGCATGTACGACCTGCAGCAGGGAAGAAGAAGCAACTGAGAATTGAGAACATACAGGTTTCTACACAACTTTACTTTTAAAACCATTCTTTTTCTTTCTCACACGCTTGAAAGCCAAGTATTCCATCCCGCAGGTTATCTCAAACGACCATTTCTGCAAATCCAGTAGGACTAACTCCAACTTTTGAGGAGCTTCCAATAATGCGTTTGATAGTTTAGACGACGACTGTTCCATTCGCCTGAGGTACTTGTCCAACGAGCCAAGTGCGCAAAACTCGGTGAATACGTATACTTTTCCTGAAACAAAAAAAGAGACTCCCCTCATCAATACTTTTACACAGTCAAGCTAAAGCTAATTTAATATGAAAGAAGCGTGGAAGAATATAAATTTAAAACCATTTTCCAACTGCTCCGTATGTGCACCCGCAATCCCCAAAATGTAGTCGTGCTTTCCAATATGCGACATGATTTTGATTTCAGAAAGAAGTCCTCTCAACGCACTGGCAGGACATGTGGGTTTTGTGGTTTTTGCGGCAACTTGGAATTGCACATTCCTAATTTTTATCGCTCCTCTGAACACCGTGCCAAACTCCCCAGTTCCCAGAATCCCTTCTTCATCTGTATCAATCAATATGGATGACAATAAGATTTAAGAAACACCAGAATGTGATGAGAACATCGTTTAACATTCGTGTTGAGTGCTGTCGGTCACCAATGTCAAAGCATCCCTCAGGGATGTCCAGACTCCGGTCATAAGCTTTATTCTCAATTCCTGAGACATCAGACTGATTCTGAAGTGATGGTGACATTGCGCCATCAAAAAACCCTTGAATCTCCCGTTTGCTTAGTATATTTCTGCCAGATTTTGCTTTCCTCATTTTTTTCCGAATTAGAAAGGCTGTCATCCCCACAATCAAGGTGGACATTGTGACAAGTAATCCCGTTGTGAGTCCGTCAGGACTGGACACCTTGTCTATGGAACCAGAAGGCTCAGGAGGGCTCTCAATGTCTCGATCACGTTTCCTTTGGAGCCCTTCCAAAATGGCAACTGCAACAACCATGATTTTTTAAGCAAATGGGTATATTTATAATAATATCTTGATACGCAAAAGACCCTTCCTCACTTACGATCCTCTTTGGCTTCAAATACGTAATCTCCCGCATGCCTGTACGAGGCATTCTCAACAAGTCTCCACCATCCCAATGTGTTATAAGGTTTTCGTTTCCACGCACTGTCAAATGCCTCATACATTATAACTGTTGAATTTGTGGCTCCTCCAATGGCATCCATTTCTTTCCAAAAATAACTCAAACTTGACCATCGGAACCCAGTGGTTTGGTTCCATGCGTCTGGCCATCCGACGGAAACCCCTACCTCAGTTGTGGCACTGAAATTCTGAATGGCGGATTTGCAGCTCCTGAAATCTTGCTCAATTTTCCTGGCATACTGGTCTGCTCTCGTTGTGGGCGCAGAGTAGGTTGCTCCAACAATTAAGAACATGAGGGTGCCAACTGTTGGGGCTGCAGCGTTTAGCAAGTCTTGTATAAGTGGGGTTGACGACAGGCAGATTTGAAGGTCAAGTAGTAGCCCTATTCGATAAGGAAATTTCAGGGATGACCGGCCTCCTTCGACGTGCTCCAACTGCGCAATTACGGCCTTCCACGTGTCTGGATGATGCAGTTGCTTCAAGGTGAGGTTAAGTATGAGGAGAGTGACCGTGTTGGGGAATATCTGATTTGCCTCCTCCGCGAGCTGAGTGACCCTGTGGAAACTGCGATGGATGGCAGTTCCGGGGCTCCATGAAGCATACAACTCCACATGCATGATTAGTTGCACGGAGGGCTGATCAGGTGGTTTGTAGTCCCTGTTGAAAGTTGCAACGGCTGAGGGGATGTCCAACCGGTCGTCCACTACAAATTCATTTCGAATTTAATAATAATGCTCTAACAACAACTTCAACTTTTAGTCTTTTCTATAGCCAAGCAAAACAGTAGTAGCGAAACAGGTTGTAAATTTTTATGAATTACCTGGTAAATTATCGTCGATAACTGGCATGCTAAGAATGCTGAATTTACTGGCAATCTTGGAAATCATAATAATTAACTCGTCGAGGCTGAAATAGACCCTTAGCTCAACGTTCTCTGGAACAGGTTGATGAAAATGTACCCCTGTGGTTTTTCTGTTAAAGCGTGTGCCCTGTTTTGGGAAATGTAGTTGCCATGATTATATAGTCTCGCCCCTCCGCACCCTTTTAAAACCGAACGGTCAGGAAGAATAAATCCTCCCGCCCACTGTCATCATGACCTCATTAACCTTCCCTCTGCAACTAAAATTTTCGTGGTTTATATATTTAATTAAACACAAAAGCAAATTTTCTTACCAGGCTTGTTGTCGGCGTTAGAAATGGCACGATTGAGCGAATTCTTTTGTAGTCGCTCTTTTCGTTTTCGGTTAACAACTGGTCCGCTCCGTTCTGCTAAGTAAGATAAATATATTATTATTCAATCGCAGTAATCCATGTCTCCTGCTACCCAATTTCACTATGCAGCAGACCCTCAGAGGGGGCATCAAATATCAAAATCTTGAAACTTATAAAATCCCGTTTTATACAAAACAAGTGCCGCGGTGCGGTTCCTTCTTAGTGGCAATGTACACACGATTTGGCTGCAAATTGAGTATGTCGAACCTGCATCCAAGCAGCTGCAGCTCACACTAACCCACACCACTCTTCTTTCAAATAGTATACCCCTAAAGTATTCACCTTGCTACCACAAATGTACGCAAACTGTAAAAAACGATACACAACGTTGTAGACTCATGGTGAAAGAGTCTCAGTTCAAATAGTTCGCACGTAGCTAGATTATCTTGCCCCCGTTCATATAGTATAACCCTAGTATACCATCTTTGGGTGTTTCAAAGGGGGTAGCAAACTGGTAGAGCCCATAACTTTTTTGTATTTATTACTTATTTTTATCCTATCCCCCAAGGCCTTAAAGCCAAAAGATAGCTCAATGTACTTCTCAACATTTAATACATCATCCCATTTGCATTTTCAGGGTAGGGTACCTTGATCCTCAAATCAAAAAATGATTTCGTCGTCGTTTCGCTGCTTAATCCCCCTCATCATTTTTTTTATTTTCGTCGCTCTTCCTATTTTTACCTGACCAGCAGGTCATACAGTGCAACCCCACTTAATAATGCACTTCTACCTCATCTGAAATTTTCTCGAGCTTTCGAGTTTTAAGTTATAGTGGTGCATCCCTTAACATAGCACTGTACTCCTCGATTCCACACTTTGTAGACTTCATATAGCACTGGCTGGAAAAATATCAGATTGTAAGACAACCTAGTCATAGCAATAGGTATAATAAAAATAAGTTTAACTTTAGAGCTGTAACTTGCAAATATGAGTGGTACCGGCGCTCTACACTCCCATCTCTTATAAGATTGTTAAGAGAAATTTAAAGGCTACAATGGGACATGTAAAAGATTCTTCAAATTCATTCAAAAGATTTTTGAATTAAGTTATTATTTCTTTCATTTTTCCCTTTTGTCTTGACTCTAAATTTAGGCTCCCCGTCACAGCGCCGTACTATTTGGCTGCGTGAACTCCCTTCCTTTTAATTAGGCCCACTCTATATTAATTACCATATGTCGTTTTCAGTTTAGTCAACGTGTAACTTAACTGTGTGAGATGTATGTTTTGGTATCTGAATAAACGAATAAAAAAAATATATATTGTACCCCTGGTTCATATATCCGACCAGAAAAGTTACATGAAAGAACCCTTTATCCTAGAGCCCTCAATTTTTTTCTCTGGGGATTTCTAAGGGGGTAGTAAACTTTAGGCGCTGAATCTACTGGTGGTGTCAGATTTGTGATATCTCATACGTGGGCTTAGATATTGGCCACTTTTGAGTCTTTAGTGAAAATGGGGTACCCCCTTTTATATAGTAGACCGGTAACCCAAACATTTAGATTCGTTGCCTTACGCTGAGTACGTATAGTGGAACTCTAGCTAGCATACCCATTCCCCAGTTCATATAGTATACCCAACGATAGCATTCCGTATCCCCTCCTCAAATACTACCCACGTGCCTAATGTACCATACCACCACTTCATGTAGTATACCCCTAAAAGATATATACTACCCTCCAACCTAGTATAGCCGTTGCACATCAACATTATGCTAGATACATCAGTGGGAGTGTAACAGACATAATCTCTTCGCAAACCTGAAACTTTTCAAGATTTTCCAAAATTATGTAAATTAGCTCATTTGCATAACAATGATTTCAAAAATATGCAAATTATCGTTTTTTTGCGATCATCTCTAAACTGAAGGGGGGGGGGTAAAAATACAACTACATACCGAGTTTCAACCAGACCCTATGCATAAAAATTTTCCGTCAGGATTTTAGTATATGTATTTAATAAATGGTCTATTACTTTTAGATAGGCTTCCTCCTTTGACTCAAATGAGTAGTTCCCGTATAATGGGTTTTCCCTTAGAACCCACCATCCGGTGTTACGATACGGCAAACTCTTCTTGGTTGGATTGTCGAAAGCTTCATGTAATACCACGGTTGTCTTTGTTCTGACTGCCCACTCGTTCATTCCTTTCCAGAAGTTGGGTAAATCAGAGGCTTCCGCAAATGCGTCATTCGGAACATTTGGCCAGAGGGTGAGAAATCCTATTTCGGTGATAGGACTAACCGCCTTTATTCTGTTTTTACAGTCCTGCAGCGACGCTGTATATTTTTGGATGGTTTTCTCCAGCCCACTGCGGAAGGGATACACTTTTGGCGCACTGGAAAATAGAATGGTCGGGAGTCGCGGTAATGTAAGATTTAAATGAGGGCTCAAACACGAAATGGATCTTCCGTAATCCTTCATGGGAAGGTGAACCCCTAATTTGTATTGCGGACGACCGGCGGCTGATTCATTGAGAATAATGGCGTGAGCTTGATTCAAATGCTCCGTCATGGAGTGCTGGTTGGCCAAGCTCAGCTCGTCAAGATGGAGGAGAAGGGTGCGGACTGTGTTTGGAAAAATGGAGTTTGCCTCGTCTGCCAACTTTTTAATAAATCCGAAATTACTCATCTCGCCGTCCATATTGAACTGCATTGTAAGTTGAATGGGTGTTTGGTCAATTGTTCTGTGTTTGTTAAATGATGCAACTGCTTGCGGAATCCGTCCTCCTGCGAAGGAATGATTGATGGACACCACGTGAGTGATTTTGATTGCTGTCATGCATGCATGACTTTTTCGAAATTACAGTATATGCGAATGCTAGCCCGAATAAATAAAAACATATTATTAGGGCTACTACAACAACAGACATTACCTCCACTTGCAACTAGTTTCCTCCCGACTGGTGGTGCCACCAAAACATTTTGAAATGATGAAGATATCTTGGATATCATTGTTCCTAATTTGTCCTCTCCATTGGTTAGATTTGTGTTGGTGGTTTGCAGTTGGATTTGTAAAAGCGGTGGTGGATCAAACCAAACTCCAAAATATTTCTGATTGAAATGAGTTGTCTGTAGTAAAAATGATTAAAAGGTTTAGCAACCACACAACCAGCTACACATAAAACCAAAGTTCATTTTTAAAATTAGATGATTACTAGGCTAAAATGTAAAACTCACGTTGTTACAACTGCACAAGTTGAAACCACAGACAAAAAGACTAAAATATCGGAGGATTGCTGGAACCATGTTAATATAACCTACTGAAACTGACGGGAATGCGCGGAACCTTGCAAATGCGGATTTACGTGGGTCATATGTATTTGTCGTCGTGTAAGGTAAAAGGCAAACCAAAACCTTAAGCTTGGTGAAATTCTGCACAAATATCGAACCGAAGAAAAAAATTAAATAATACTTAGGTTAAACTTTTGTCTAGTGGGAGTCAGCAGCAGGTGGGACTCGTGGTGTCACTCTTACCGGAGTGACAGGGTGAACGGTTTGGCAGCTTCTTTTATGCGTGTCCATCGTAAATCCCAATCTAATACATACAAGTAAGTGGACATCCGCATATCATATTTTTATTTTACGGGATTTTTCACTCTTAAGGAAATCCCCTAGTTTGTTCCTACTCTATTTGGAAATGAAACAAAAACATCTTTTTTGTGAAAAAAATGCTTGTGGTTACATTCTTTACAGGAAATGAAACGGAAGATTTGGACCTTTTAATTTGGCAAGTTAATGAACAACCTCGTTGCAAGCTATAAGAATGTATCGGACTCATTCTGGTTAATCCTCAGGAAACTTAACATCGTAGCGTAGCTGAATGTAATGAAGCGTAATTATGATTTTAGTTTCCATGTCTGGGTGTCTGCCTGCCGCGATAACTTTGATATCCTTGGATCAATTTACTTCAGCCTTAGTGTGGACATTCCGTAGACGTCAAGAAATGTCAGGGTTGAATTTGATACCGGTGGGGTTATGATGGGTGTCGGGGGATGGTCACAAATAATGTGTACGTGCATTCTAAATGGCTAAAAATTTATTACAAAAATCTGCAGAGGACTAATATACAAAGAAGGCGACTATAATGGCGTTACCAATCGACGTATTTTCCATCGTGTTCTAACATGACTAGTTCATATCAACTTTTTCCTGCATAGCTCCGCATAAACTTGTTGGGAAAATGGGCGGACGGAAGTATATTGACAATTGTGTGAATGCAACCACACAAAATATGCTGGGAAAATTTTCGTTTCAGAATTATGTGAAACGACGGGTTTATATGAGGATGGCATACACCTCTGAAATAAAATTGAACAGAATAATAACCCAACCAACATGACGTTGTTGGAAATTTTTCATATTATATTCTGGAATAAAGGTATTGGAAAATATTTCGGTGGAATTCAAAGCCAAAACATCCAGCATGAACGACTACAAGGCCAAATCTTACTACACACACTTTTGGGATTTCTTCTGAAAGGGAAGTTTCTGCCATTTTTCTTTTGGGTTTTCCTATAGAACTCCCTTGAAGTCGAATCTTATGCAAAATATATATCCTAGACTGTTACTATTGACTGAAATTCGCTTAAAAATACTAAACAAGTCGTGACTAGTCCGTTCCCAGAAAACGGCCCCAATAAATGCTATTTTTTAAAAATAAATTTCCTATATAATCTCATTAACTCAGGAAATTGCTTAAAATTAGCAGTACATTAGGAGAGTAGATGATATCCAATGAAGAAAGTTTATAGCCTTTATAAAAATCCTTTTTCTAATTCAGATTTCAAATATTACATGATGTTTATTACCTAGCTGAATGCAATGAAGTGTAGGTATGCTTTTAGTTTGTATGTCTGTCTGTCTGTCTGTCTGTCCGTCTGTTCCCTCCATA
>JAANSN010003164.1:0-19936 GCA_036850665.1 Dicranocentrus wangi | reverse complement strand
GAGAGAGAGAGAGAGAGAGGAGGGAAGGGAAGGACGAACCGGGAAACCACTTGTGTTGTCTACCTCCTCCTCTCTCTCTCAGGAAACAAGGACAAGACAAAACTTTCTATATTTAGACTTTTGCATTTTCACCGGGAGGAGATGATATTAGAGTGGCGGTGGCGGGAGGAGATGAGCATTTGCAGCCGAGCCTGGCATGCATGAGCTAATAATAATGCAGATTATAATCATAATGATTATTACGGGACATAATAAATTGTCATGGTATGAGATAGCCGGGAAAGCTACGAGCTGGGAAAGTAGAGGGAAGGTGCTATAATGTCCTTTACTATTTCATGTTGTTATCATGCCCAACTATTACAGAAACTGGGAAAGAGAGCAGGGAACAAACGAACGAATGGAGGAGTAGTAGTAGTCCTCCATCCTCCCTCCCAGAAAACGAAATGCAGTAGGAAAGTGGTATATGGCGGCGGCGGTGGGGCACCAAGAAAAAAGAGACATTTATTGGGGAAATGAGTATGACTACTCGCCATAATAATGGGAGTAGAGGAGCCTAACTGGGAATGGGACTGAGAATGGGATGATGATGATGCTGATGACGGTTGTGATATGCTCTTTTGGTGACGACGACGACGACGGCGACAAAGCGTTTTCGCCGGAGCAAAACCTCCCAAAACTTTTGTTGGGTATCCCCTCCTGCTTTCTCAGCAAGCTCAAAGTTTTTGGGTACATATAATAATGCTGCTGCTCGGAGTATCACATAACATGTACGTAACTAGTGTATTACATCCGGAAATGATACTTCTTTTTTGAAAAGTTACAATGTTGAATGAGCCCAGGAGAGGTAGTATCCCATAAAAAGTCTACGTCATCATAATAATAATGCATGTAAATATGTATTTATGCCGGTGCTAGAAGAGCCGCGTATTCTCCGTTAGCATATTCGAGCCAGGAGGAGTTGTTGGAGAACGAGAGAACTCCACATTCTGCTTTACGATAAAAGAATGGACAAAGTCGAGATGACAATAATATTTTATAAAACATTAAGTGTTCTTGTAATGGCTTTGAAAAAAAAACGAGGATTCTCAAGAGGGAAACTATATATATATATATCCGATGGTTGGGCTCCGGACGAGCCACGACGGCTCTCCCGTATGCTACGAATATTTCTTTGGACCATTTTTGGCATTACGATACAATTTTTTTAGTTTGGCGCTAGGAAAAAAATGCAACCAAAAAACCACTGCAGTATAATGTCCTGTTAAAACTGGGAACTAAGTATTTACAACTGGGATGAAAGTATCTGCCATTAACTACATCCAACTTACAACTTTTTTGCCTGGTGCATTATTGCTCACTTTTGGAATGTTGGTGTCTCCAGGAGGTGGAGTGAGGGAGGTATGGTATACTTATGAAAAACGTTTTGTGACTCCAAAATCTTTTTTATTAAAATACCACTGAGAATCTCTTGGTTTTTTCGGAGGTCTCGTTTCAAGTGAGAGAAATTAAAGGTATGCTGGCCAATGCATGCCAAAGGAATGCATATATTTAATTTAAAAGTGCACAAATTAATTCAGTGGTTTTTCCGATTTCAAACTGGGACGACGGCGACGACGGTACATTACAGACTCCAGAAACATTAAAATTGGGTCGCCTTTCATTGCATTTCATTTCATATTTCACGTTCCATGCAACATATCCCTCTTTCAGCTGCTCCATTCCATATCCTTTATGATTTCCTCGGAGGGATTTTCTCCACAAAATTTGATGGAATATGTGTGGGCTTGGAGGGACTCCCAAGGAAAAAAAAGAAGAAGAAACTTTTTTCTTGGTTAATGCATGAATTTTTGGTAGATGCGCCACAGACTGGGAAGCACTTTATCATAGAAATGACGATAATAAGAATAATGGCAAGTTGTTATGATCCTTACGAAAAAAATGGATAAACTCAAAAGAAACATTTCGTCTTATAATGTGTTGTATGTAGTGTGTATATAGAAGTAGTAGTAGTAGCATTGCACACAAAAAAAACTTTTTTTTAGACAATAGGGAGCTTTCTAACCCGAAAAAGTGGATTTATCCTAGAATACTTTTATATATTTATCCGGGAGTAGTAGTGCACTGCAGTTTTTTTACAGCAGCAGCTCCCGCTCGCTCCTGGCAATATTCCTTATATGGAGGCTTTGAAAAAAATGGAGGATACAATAGCAGAGCAGCGCACATTTTCACCAGAGAAAAAAAGCGGCGAGCCCGTTGGCAGTCCGTATGTTATTATTAGAAGGAATGGAATGAGTAAAGATGGCTTTTAGTCGTTATTGAGCCGATGGCTTATCACCATCATAAGAAAGGAGAGACGCACACCAGAGCCTACAAACTCTAGCCTGATAGTCGTTTTCTTTTCTTTAAAAAACAGCATACACCCTAGTCCCTACTTTCCTTTTCTTTCAGTTTTTTATGGGGTTTTTTGGCTACCCTCGAAAATTGGAACAGAAACTAGACTCTACACCACCACCACCACGCAAAACCTATTGAAAAAGAAAAAAAAGAAAGAATATATATCGTCACCTCATCGGCCTAGCCAATATTTAACTGCATTAAATGAGCGGATGGTGCATTGGAATGTGCTAAAAATAGAAAAAGAAGAAGAAGGGGGAAAATGCGGATGAGGAATGAGTTCAGTTAAGTGGATATAGTTATAAAGCTTAGAAGCACTAAAACATGATATTGATGTGAACCCATGTATTATTTTTTCCTCTCTCTAAAGATAGAGGCTTATCTCGTCTCCTCCGACGCTGTACGCAGCTGGCTTTCTTCTCCTCCTCAACTCCGCACCAACTCTCATCCCAGCAGCTCCACTTTCTCACGCAGTCAGCATCAGAGGAGAGGAGGAGAGTAGTGGAGAGCAGAGAGCATGGGAGGAAGGAAGGGAAACCCTGGTGAAAGTAAGTTTAAGAAATACCATAAATTGCGAAACGGCTATTACACCCTCGAGACATTATATACAATGCATGAGCATCCACTACTACTACTACGACTACTACCATATCGTCATCATCCGTATGTGTGTACTGCAGTAGGGATAGGAAGAGGAAAGTTGCAAGGCAAGGAAAAAAAATTTTTTTTAGTAGGGATCCTCCGATCCTCCGTCCTTTTTCTTCTCCTCCGTAACTGCGGCGCGGCTATCACCACCAACTCTTTGCCATAAATGAAAGGAATGTACTGGAAAAGAAAGAAAGAAGGAAGTAGTAGAACAGTGTACGTACACCCAATGTATTTTTTTCCTCTTTTTTTTAATGTTTCTGGCCACACGTTATAACTGGGTAGTTACACGTTGCTTAAAGTCATCCACGATGAGGATGAGGAAACGCCACACGTACCGTTTTTTTCGTCTTCTAAGCGGCTTAGGCCCCTTATGATGGAAACGTGGTGGAAGCTTTATTATACCGGTTTTTTTTCTTTTCTCAGAAATTTCTCTTTTTTCTGCTGGATGACTGCTACTGCTACCATTAAAAGAATTCCGCTTTTTGTTGTCATCCGGCTATATTCCTTGGAGTGTGGAGGGTGCTATATATATGCACCACGTTTCTGCAATGGGGGACGGGGGGACGCGCAGTCATAACTCCAGCGAGAAAATGCAAGAGAGGAGGAGATACAAAAGAAAGAGAAAGGATTTTTCTTCCACTTTCACTTTCACGTGCATCCCATTTGAGAGACGCAATGGAACTCTTATTAAACATGAAAGGGACACGCAGGATTTTTTTTCCGAGATAGATCCGACGTATAAAAAGAAAGAAAGAAAGAAATATGCAGTGGAATATATCATGTGGAGGTCAATGTTCTTGCGAACGCACACACGAGAAATATTTTCATCCTCAAAATCTGCCTAGATTTTCTTGATTAGGGGTAAAAAAAAGTAATTTGAGTGGAGGATTTTTCTTTTATATTTCATTAAATTCAAAAGAAATATCACGGCTCGTCGTGTTCAGTTGCAGTTGTACATCTGGTGAAAAAGGTGCAAGATTAGCTCGGTGTGCAGCTATAGCTCTCCCATTTTTTACTCAAGTTTATTGAGCAAGGCCGTTTACACAAGAGGGAAAAAATGGAGAGGGAAAGAGAAAGGAGTTGAAGATCGAAAAAAATGCTGAAAGTATACCCAAATATACACATGGAATATATAGAAACCTATTCCGCCCATTTTTTCCCCTTTGGTCCATCCATCTCCAAACTTGGGCAGCGAGCGACACAACATATATAGGTATATATACTTCTACATCTTTGGGAGCCACGAGCCGAGAACAACTATTCCCATCTTTTATTTTTTCTCCATCGTTCTCCTGCATAACCTTCGCCAAAAAAATATGCTGCTATAGTTAACCCTCGCAGAAAGTGGAGGAAATCAGGGATCCTTTCCTGGAAAACGATGAGTTAAAGTCATCCTTTTTTCTTTGCTCGCCAACCTTACAACTACAACGCAACGTACGTACTCCATGTGTATCCACCTATGTGTCTGTTTATTTCGGCGGAATGGATTCAAGATGCATGATGGCTTCTCTTATTCTTCCTCTTCTCTCCTCTCCTCTCCACTCTACTCTCTTTTTCTTATTCTCTCTCTCTCTCTCTCTTCACATCTATATACTTTCTCTTGCTTCCTCGTTTTCTTTTCTTGCCTGTCGGGCTTCTTCCACAGCCTGACCAAAATTCCAACCGTTTTCCATCTCGAAATTTCATGCTTCCCTGCTCCCCACATCTCAGGCAAAAGGCAAATACTTAAAGCTATGGGAATTTCTTTCCTATATAATAATACCCTTCTCCTCCTCGTCGTCGTCCTCCTCTTCGACTTGTATATTATATCTTCCACCTTCCTTCCACTCACCCATCCTGGATATTTTTTCCCTCCTTGTATAACTAATGCAATAGCTATGTATGTAAATACAGAGGGAGAAGGAGAGAGAGGAGAGGAGAAGACGTTTTTAGCCTTCTTAACAGTCCCATTTTCATTTCCATCTGTGGCTCCAGGCGTCCTGGCCACCACGCGTACATACAAGCAAGCCGAAACACAAAATGAGTATATATATATACGTAGGCATGTAGCAGGACCAGAGAGCAAGATATATATCATTTGGACTTCCGACCAAAAACAGTTTTTCCCATGCTGACAGCTAGTCACTCTTAAAAACCTGAGATGGAAACGTGCTCCAAGGTTGCTTGCTGGTGATGCTTGGGAATGAAGGAAGCCTTTTTTCCAAGAAAATATTTTACTTGAAGAACCCCTCTCTCCCTCTGTCTTTCTCTCTCTCTTGAAGCAAGAGTGCACTTTCCCATTGCAATTGTTTCATTGTGGGTCTCACACCATGAGCTCACTTGCAAACTACAAGACAAAAGTGATTGAGTGATGTATATTGAGTGAATACATTAGGCTTGTTTGAACTTCACTTGCCCACCTTGCCTTGTCGTTTTTCGGTACGCAACAGTGCGTTTACAAGAAGAAAATGGCGAGGTAAGGCCGCCTCCAAAATGGATTTCGTTTGGAGTTTGGTTGGGGGCAGTCGGGCGTGTTAATCGGAGAAAATTTAAATGGGAATAACGGAAGTAAAAAAAATATATATAATAAACTGGTTGAATGCCCACTTGTCTTATTGTTTGCATTTCACTTAGAAAAATGGGGGAGATTCATGGGGGTGGGTGGGGGGTTTTTGAACAAACGATTAGAGAACTCCCTTTCAAACCACATTTCTCAAGTTAAAGGTTGAATAGGGGATTTCTAAAATTTCGGGATGAAAAGTTTGTCTCGCCAGACCACAGAGTGACTGACACAGCACTCGATGTAGTGTGCATTGCATGTAATGCAACTGTTGCAGTTGGAAACAATTTTCTACGTTAATTTTATCCAGTTTAATGTAATTTTTGAAATATAGTGTCAGCAGCAGCCGGCGTATTTGTCAAGGAGTCTGGCCACGCCGGTTTACGTTACGCCCCTTGTCATGCGATGCTCTTCACAGCAGCACACAGGCTATCGTAAAATTCTCGACCCGTCTTACTCTCAGTTGTGTTGATCATGGATATGGATATTCCGGCCGAAAGAAAGGCAGAATGGGCGGAAACAATCATTGTTCTGCTAATGATGATAACCTTGCATTTCACAATAACAGTGCCAATCGTTCGGATTACGAAGCTAAATCCAAGAGTGAAAACAAGAATTTTGAAGGTGGTTGGAGGTCTAATCGTTGTTGCAGCATTGGCTTGGGTGACTACTGGAGTCGTAGCTCTGCTTATGTACCTGATAGTCCTGGCTCTCGAAGTGGTAACGGGTGGAACCTTTTTCACCCTAGCGGATTATTATCTCATCGAGAAAGTCTGGTCTTTTTCGATCTAGACGCAGTGGACGCCGGACTTAAAATGGCACTTTTTATTGATATCTACAGCTAAATATTATTACGTTTTCTAACTGTTTGATTGAAATTATGACGACTTGTAATAAACATAGATGTGGCTTCAAATAAATATGTAATCCAACCATAATTTCAAATGTAGTTTATACATGTTTACTATTTACATTTTGAAATGCTTATCATATCATATCATATTTTTTGCTTTTTATGAATACCTAATGAATGTGCCAAAGTGCACGTGTAGAAGCGCACATTCTCCTCCTTGAGAGATGAAGCAATCCCGCGGATTCCATTTTCCTTATGTATATATGAGCCAAAGAGGTCCTTAACATTTTTGTGTGTGTGCAAAAACTGTACACGCAACACATGTTTGCTCACGCTCCCCTCTCCTCTCCATCCTGTCAAAACTGTTGAAATGAGACCAACTGAAAATATATATGCGATACATCTTCCTGTCAACTCGAAATATTGCAAATAATAGTAGCCATCTCTCCTCCCAAAAAAAAGAAGAAAAAAGGGGGTTTCCCCGTGGAACATTATCACTCCCATAATTTCTGACCTGTTTCAATGCGCCCACTACTATTTACAACAACGCTGTCAAAAGATTGATGATGATGGAAACCCGGATGACTTTGCATTTTTTTTTCCTGTTTACCCAAGTCCCAACCCATCCACATCGGCACACGGAGGAGCGAGCTTCGCTAAAAGCTTTCACAAGGGTAAATACACATAGCCATCCAGAATTTCTCGACATGATTGTTTGTTTACATTGTTTTTATCATACAGGAATCCTGTCAGTTTGCAAAGTTGCGATACTACACACTGGATTTGTATCATCGTGGCCGTGTGTGGCTCATGATGATGTTGATGATGATGGTCGATACAATTGCGAAAACCAATTGCTATCCATCCCATTCCGAAACTGTTTTGTTTCCCCTCACCTCCATATGGCTCGACTCCACACAAAAGCAAACATTTTTTTAAAGCTCTGGGAAAACGTCGGGCTGGAGGAGTAGTACCATTTATACAATGGACTAGTTACATTTGAATTTTTTTTCAGGTTGGCTGACTCGTGAATAAACATTTGCCTGTCCTTTTTCGACATAAATTTATCATCGAGATGACCCATAACTTTTTTTTTCGGGCTGTCCCCGATTCCTGCTTCCATTCCATGTGGATTGGCAGAAAAGAGTACATTTCATGGGAAATTACTTTTGAAAATGATAAATTTCGGGAGAATCCAAAAACCGGCAAGTTGGAACCAAAATGGACGGCGAGGAGAGGGAACAACCCGGCTGCAATGAGGGCTCTGAAATGAATGACTCTTGAAAAAAATTGCTTTTTTTAGATTTCCTTCTTCCCCGAAAAAAAGTGAAAGTAATAGTTGGTCGGTGTGGTGGGTTACAGTAAGGGAAAACCAGAAGCTTTGATCCAGATTTCCTGCAGCATTTTGCATTGAATTGTGTGTGTAGAGGAAGAAGAAGGAAAAGTGGGGAAACAGTGGGCGAGGGCCAACGTTTTAGTTGACCCAGTTTCCAACAACGGCTTTTCCATTTTTTCCATGTTTATGTATGTATCCCTCTCTCTTTCTCTCTCTGTACAGCAATCTGCCGTTGTGTGTACATTTGTGAAAGTCAAACTGAGCAAGAGTAATGGTTGAGTACACTCCTATCCTATACGACTACTACCTTGTTTGGATTTTTTCAAACTCGTTCCCTCGTTCCTTCCACACACAGGGTCACTAATAGCAAGTTTCAAATGGATGGAAGGTATTCTACAGGGACGTGTGTTCCCTTTTTTTGCGTCATATTTCCCAAATTGGATATCCCATGCAGAAGGGGGAAAATTGCTCATGGCCAGATGGAGGAGTAGCCCGAACGGAAACTTTTGGTGTACTGTGACTACTGACTACTGATCATGATGACTCATCATGGATGAATAAGTACAGTAGTCGTGCAAAAATTATCTAGGTAGGTAGGCATTAGCCACAGTTGTCTTTTTTCAAAACAATAAACACTCGACATGCCTTTCCGTCTTGTTGATTTTGCTTATTTGTGATTTTGATAAATAACAAGGTGGGCTAATCTAGGGACGGAAAAAGAGCAAAAAGAACAACAACAACGTTATGACACACGACAGGTTTTGTTTTATTACAGTAATTCGTTTAGTGACAAATGGAGTGGGTGGGGAATTACACGAGCCGACGTGGACAGGAATAAGGAAAGGGGAATAAAAAAGTGGGTGAATAAGATTGAAAGAATAGTGTTACTGGTGAGATTTACAAAAATGTTTTCTTAAAAGTTAGACTTTGGATTGAACTGTTTTACACGAGTTGTACGTTTTTATAAAGTTGATTGATTTAAGCGGTGTTCGGTAATCTTTTATTGAAACGTAATAGTTTACAAAATTTAGATGCGATCTCTGCATGCATGAATTTGAAGTGAGTCTACAGTCCGAGACACGTGATCAGTGTAATGATATACTTATCGTTAGATTCAATATTGTTAATTTGTCACCTTTGCGCCACTCATTCTGCACTAGCGACACCAGAGCACCAGTCCCCGTCGAATGACATGCCCTGAGAAGACCTTGAATGAAACTCAAAATCCAGTTCATTTTCCCGCTTTTCCTCCTCCCCACCTTCCATAATTTCCCCATTTCTACCCTACCCCCAATTGATTTCTCCGTTGGTGGTAACGAGTAGGCATAGAAAGTTTCGTGTCACCAAGATTTATACTCCCTCTTGCAAATACCCAAACTAGGCCAAGCACACTATCTTCAATAAGGTGAAAAATATAGTGCAATCTGAGAAAGCTCCCACTTTTTTTCTCTGGCTACACTAACCCCATTTTTACTACACAGTGTCTACCATTATCTACGATAATTTCCTCAACAAAAGTTTTCCAACTGAGTTAAATATGCACCCTCTTCCTACCAGAATATACCAGCCCACCACCACCACCGTTTAGGCGCCCATGAAAACGATACTACTTCCACCAACCAACCAAGGCATCCGACTCCTAAACGCACACACAACTCGCTCGCTGATAAAACTTTCCTCGTAACCATTCCCATTTCTGTGTGAAGACACACGCAAAAAAATTTGCAGAATCATACATAAAATAAACATTTAAAATATTCTCTTGGGAATCCCATGATAAAGTGAAAACCTTTACTGTTTT
Source organism: Dicranocentrus wangi (assembly GCA_036850665.1). NCBI lineage: Eukaryota > Metazoa > Arthropoda > Collembola > Entomobryomorpha > Entomobryidae > Dicranocentrus > Dicranocentrus wangi. Next base: position 10,365 of record JAANSN010003164.1, on the reverse strand, counting down.
GCTATTCCATCAGGTATAAAAAAAGAAGCTGAGCGCACCTATACTATCCTTTTCCCCTTTCCAAAAAATAAAAACTTTTTTTTTGTTCCACAGCTCAAAACTTTCCTCTCTCTTCTTTTTTTGTGTCCCTCGTGTGTTTTCCTCTTTTTTGGCACATGCTATTTTCCCCTACACAAAAATATCCAATAATATCCCCATTTCCTCTCTTTTTGACATACATATCCCCCCGTCTTTAAAGAAACATTGGGTTGGGATGGTCCTTAAAAAACTAAAACTATTGTCTAGAAAGAAACTTGCTCGTCAATCTATATAATATTCAGGTTTATTTTTTTGAAGAAAACAAATAGCCCGACAAAACTACACATTTTTTGTCCTTATATAATTCCCCCCGAACACAACAACAGGCAGGATACACACGTCCAACACAAAACTTTCTTTTTTTGGATAAAAGACAGGAAAGCGAAGGAGAAAGGGGAGATTACCAGGTTTTCATTCAAAGATGACTTTGAGTAGGTTATATACGTAAAGTGAGGGAGGAGGAGGGGGAAAATGGAAAAAGAAAAAAAGTATTTTTTCTCCTCTTCTTCTTCTTCTTCTCATTCTCACAAACACATATTATATACAACTGTAAACGGGAGAGAGGGCATTTGTTGAAAAGCCCAGATAAATAAATATATATAGTAGTACTATATGCATGCACAGCAGAGTGGAAGGAAACATGTCCCTTTTTTATTCCTTCTCCTCTCCGTCATTCTCTCTCCCAAAAGGAGCGGCGACCAAGGACGCTTTCACTTTTTATGGGAAATGGGGGAAAGCATAAACAAGGGTTTATTGTTTATTGGATTTCTGACTTGACTCTTTTCCCTTTCACTCAAACCTTCCTCCTCCTCGTCGTTTTTCCTAATTCTTCGAAAGTGTCTCTGACTTTCTGTGTGAGAGAGGAGAGAAGTGTGTCGACAGGGTAAAATGTAAAAATGAGAGGGAGCTCGGAGAAGCCTCCCCCCCCCACCATCACCCACCCAACCAAACTGCGACACGGACGAATGTGGGTTACCGGTGCGATGAGGAAACAATGCAGAGCGGAATCGGGGAAAAAAAACAAAAAAAGTGCCAGAAGAACCCATCATCCCGGATTGTGTGTGCGTTATATAACCTTATATATAGCACACATCTGTGCAAATTTTTTCCCCCTTTTTCGGGTCACATCTATGCGAGGTTACTGTATTATGTTACATAAAGGCCGTTTCTCTTTTTTGTGTTTCTTTTGTCTTTCACGAACGAAAGGAGAGAGCTTCTGCGAGTTGAAAAAAATTGCATCTCAAGAAGAAGAAAAAGTATCCATTTATCTAGATACACAACCTGCCGTATCCATCATCAAACAGCTACAATTGCTTCTAGCTCTGTATATACCTATATTTTTTTAAGGGGAAGTAAATGGCGATATTCTATACACACACATGTGCGCATATTATGTCCAATTTTTATTAGACCAGTCCCGAGCCTGGAGAAACAAAAAGTGGAGAGAAAGTGAGGAGAAAATGTGGTGCGGAGCAGATGGGAACTGGTCTGGTGCTTTTTTTCTGGAGACGTGGAAAAAAACGTTGCCCCGACGTATGCATCTAATACGGATATAATGATGGATATATACAGAGAGGAGTCGACTTGAGTGACTGCGACTAGGAGGAAAAGAGTGGAGACAGGGAGGGGGAAAGAGACATGTTCCAGATGGAGATACACCCCCTCTCTCTTTCCCTGTAACTGACTGTGTCACTGGGTGACATGACAGTGCTCTCTCTGTGGAATTCCAGAATGATATGATTTTTTTTCTTCCTTGAACAAAAAAAATCGGCTCTGATATACCATTTCTGCTAATGGAGCTAATACAACAGGCCACCCAATTTCGACTGCCTGGAAAATTGAGAATGGAAAATGGTTTGTCGTCAGAGCTGGGTTCAGTTCAATTCGGTCGGAGGCTAAGGGCCCTGAATAAGTTTAATCTAATGTGAGCAATGCAAATGACACATCAGATGGATATTATCCGCTACTACTACTCCCATAACATATGCTCACTCGGAGAGCTAAAAAAAAGTAACCGTGGAAGGAAAAAAATTTGACGTTTTATGACACTTCCCAGAAGACTTGTTTCCCGAAGAATGCCATATCTCTGGGATCTGATGGTGAGCTGAGTAGGCTAACTGAGTGAACGAGTGAGTGAGTATGGATATGGATGTACTTGTTATAAATAATAAACTGGAAATTTCCCAATCCCGATATATTCCCAAGCACGAATAAAGGGTTGACCCTATTGTGTTCCTCTGAAAAGGCTCGTTTTATTCGCCGGATGGTGATTGGGTACTGAACTGAATTTTGTATAATATTTCCGTAGTAGCAGCCCATTTCTTTCACTTTCACCAAAGCAGCAGGTCTACTACACACGGACGTACCCAGTTTCTTACAAGGTTGACTTTCGCTTTCACTCACCCACTCACTCGAGCCCGAGCCGCGGTAAAAAAAATATTCTCGGCAACCTACATATATATTTTCGTACATGGGTACTGGAAACACTCATTAAATTTCTTTTCCTGGATTTGAAAATCGCCAAATTGGCCGAAAAAATAAGCCTAAAGGGCCCACGGATGGTTTAATTCCGCTTTGAATCCGGACGAAAAATCATTCTGGTAGAAAAACGGAAGGTTGGGAATTTTTTCGGGGAAAATGTGAAGTCAAGTGAGAAAAGCCGCCGATACTTTACCCATTCTACACATTTTCCTGTATACTTCCAACAGAGAAACTCGATGGCGGAAAATCTATTGTAGTAGAAGGTACCGGTGAATATATTTTTTTTCTTTCGGCGTGATCGCCTAACCATCTGGGTCCTGACCAAAAACATATCCATCCCCACCCACACCCACCCATCACATCTCTCTGACCATCCTTACGCTAATAGTACGTGTACCCAAAGCAGCATGGCCAGTCAGTCAGTCAGGTTATTTTTTTCTCCAAGAAATCAATAGCAATAACAATAATAGCTTTTTCCTTCTTTTTTTCCCTTGTCGCAAGGACCTTTCAGTCAGTCACCCTTTTTCCCCCTTAAAAGTCCAGTCCAGTCANGCCAGTCAGTCAGTCAGGTTATTTTTTTCTCCAAGAAATCAATAGCAATAACAATAATAGCTTTTTCCTTCTTTTTTTCCCTTGTCGCAAGGACCTTTCAGTCAGTCACCCTTTTTCCCCCTTAAAAGTCCAGTCCAGTCATATAAAGTCGCGGTAAACTGGAGGTGAAGTGGGATGATGGTGTGACGGGCTTTCAAGGCACATGGCGAAGTGGAGCAATACAAGAAGAAGAAGAAAAAAATTCTACAATCTCCGATACTTTTTCTTCGTCTTCTTCTCCACACATGTATTGCACCAGATGAGCAACAGCAAGCAGCTCACAAATGTATCTATATAGCTTTTATAGTGCCAACTATATATTATTTGGCTTATCCTATTTTTGATACCGTAATGGTTTCCTCTTCGTTTTTTTTTCTTGGACCATCATCATGTGCGGTTCTCGCTCTCACTCGCCCGCCCGTGTGTACACGCTTCCAGAAAAAAAGCTAATCTTGGGCCAGTCGTTGCACCATACATACATGGATAGTGTGTCTGTGTGTGTGCGGTTAGTCGTATTTACTTCTCTCTCTGGCCTTGTAGTATCTCCACAGCAAAATGCTTTGAGTTTTCTTGACTAATGGTCGCTCGTCTGTGAGATGAAAGCCGAGCAATCTAGACTAAAAAGGACCTTTTTTCCTTTAGGGTAGACCTTAAGCAGAGAGAGAGCCAGAGTTGGAGAGAAAAAAAAACTTCCTTTTTTGTGCGTATTTGGGGAAAAAAAGTTTTTGGACTAGGGGCAGTTTTTCCATAGGCCACCTACATTTTTTTTTCTCGTGTACATGATACAAGTGGTGGTGGTGGTGGAAGTGAGATGATGATGGTATCTATTGCACTGCAGTGCTTCAGCTCAAAGCCAGGGTGATGGAAACCCCTGCATACTTAAGACTTAAGATCGTTTGGCAACTTTTGGAGCCCTGCCATCACGAGCTAAAAATGTCTGAGAGCAAAAGTCAACTTTCTCATAAGGAGGAAAAAGGTCCGAGAGAGATTTTCTAGTAGGATAATATTGCATTGGCGCTGAGACTATAGCTATGGCTATACACAATTTGGACAATCCTCGTTTTTTTTCTCGGGATGATGATGACGCTGACTTTGGTTCGTCGTGTTACCACCGCTTCCTTGTCTTCATGCATATTTAAATGTCATGAGCCATTTCATCGAGTGGGATTTGGAGAGCGGGATGTGATGTGATGCGATGCTCTGCTCTCTTTGCTTCATGCGTGGAGGACTCAGGACTCATGGTGTCTCGGCCCGTTTCCGCAATTGTCAGCGGACATTTTGCCAATGGGGGTTTAAGGGTGTTTTATGGGTGAAATGCTTTGTCGAGATGGGTGGCCACTGTGCAGACAGCAGAGTGGATGGTATGGATGCAATGCATTTTTATTTCTAAAAATAATGTTTAATCTCACGACACGAGTTTGGGACGACGGATTGAATTGTGTGTAAAAAAAATGTCATCATCCTTGGTGTGGGTTTTAACAAGGTCATCTTGAGAAATGGTGGACTTACCTGCAAAAATAGAAAAAGAAAAGTCAAATTAGTTACTCAAATCTTTAGTTGACGCTGTGTTATGCTAAATACTTCAGACTTTGGCTTTCTATGTAAACATCGAACAAAAGTGGCAATCTACAGAACAATCAGTTCTACTGTTTGTAGCAAAAACGATTATCGGCGTTTTAAGCATCCACTTTTTTAATTACATGCAATTTCCCAATTTGTTCTATTTATTTATTTTGTCTTTCATTCTTTTTTAAATGAATTCTACATCATCCCTGCATTTTCCCCATATTTCGTCATCTAACACAGAGTTGCAATCCTATTTCCCTTATACTAAATGTTTTTTTTTTGCTTTTTGCCTCTTATGCAATTTCACTTTTGCAACCACTTTGGGACTTGAGACTTGACTGTTGATGGCCCCAAGTACACACCCATCCACTACGACTATACCACCATTCCATTCCATGAAAACCCAACGCTGATTCTCCAGCGCTCTAGTTTTGTTTGCCTTAAAGTCCTCCACTCCACTTTTTTATCCTCGAGTTTTTTTCCACATTCCAGCCAACTTCCATTATGTGTAACACTTATTTCGCGTAAAGATAAGAACCCTTACGGATGCTGTAACCCGAACCCCCTTTCACTTTATATATATGTTTTCTTTTTTTCTCAAAAGTTCAGCAAAACTTTTTTTTCCTCTGCCTGCCTTGGCTTGCCTTTCCTGCCTATCAGATCTCCTGTACCCAGCAATCCCTGTAAAAAGAATAAACTGGGTGTGCATATCTCTCTCTCTCTCTCTCTTGTAAAAGAAGAAGGAGTAGAGATAGCCCTCCACCTCCTGCCTCCTCCTCAAGTGCAACCAGAAGGAAAAGATGAAAGGAGAAAAATATTATGAAGGATTTTTTCTTCTTTTTTCGCAAAAAGAGTCACAGAGATAACACAACTCGTGTAGTAGTAGTCGTACAGAGAGCAGAGAGTTCGCTTCGGAACCTCGGTTTACATACCAGTAGTACCAGTCAAGCCAAGTTTTTTTTCCATCGCATCGTGAAAGCGGGTCTACCGCCAAAAAAAGAGTAACCACGGAAGATGAAGAAGACGCGTATATCTGAGCCGGGTAGTAGCAAGAAGCAAAAGGAGAGGATGAGGTTTTAAGCCAAAGCCATATTACTTTTCCCCACTTTTACAACTTGCAGATAAAAGTATTCGGTTCGGGCAAGGCATTCCTGGCCGCTACTACTACAACTGTACTAGTACTACTACGGCTACGACGACTACTACTACAACTGCTTTCATCGATCCGCAAAACTCCGATGGTCGGGGCTGCATATATGAGGAGCTGGATACGTACATGGTGGTGGTCGTAGCATAAGCATGCCATGTTATGAGTGTACAGTTGGGAGAAGGAAGGAAAAGGATTTTTTTTCCTAGTGCAAAAAATATAGGGATGTATATAGTGGGACTCAAAGGTAGTGGAATTTGTTGCATTATATGAGATCAGAAAGAGAGAGAGAGAGAGAGGAGGCGAGTTTGTTACTGCGGGTGCAGTACTTGCTGCTGCAGTGCCAGAGCACCGGGATTGGGAGAGGAAAGGAAGAAGCAAAAAAAAAAGTTTGACATTGCTTTCTCCCTCTCTCTCTCGCTCTCGCTGTTGAATACTTTTTGTGGGTGAAAGCTGACTAGGCTTTGGGAGAGGAGAGAAATGGGGAGAAAGTTTAAAAAGAGAGAACCTCAACTGAACACTGTGAGCTATAGATACACACTTTTATATGAAATGGGTCCCATAACTCGGGAAAAAGAAGAGAAAAAAAGATTACTTTTTTTTCTTCTCTGCTTTATATATAACAAGTATATCCCATTCTATTATATAACCCAATTGAACCGATATTATTTGAAAGGATGGATGGGGAAGCGGGGAGGATAAAAAAAAGGGTTGTTGTGCAGGAGGCAAAAACCTCTTACCGCAATTCAATATGGGATCCTTTTATATGGCGCTTTACGCACATTCTATCTTGACAAACAGTTCGATTTATCAACTCTCATTTTAGAGGAATGCCAGAATGGCTGATGTTGACGAGAGAGGAAAAAAGGAAGGGAAGGAAGAAGGGAGAATGAACGGTGTGGCATGGCAGTACGTATTTTTGTACGCAGATTGTACTCCGTATATGAACAGGTGTGAATTGGGACACACAATCCGGATAATATAATTGGGTTGGGAGAGCTGGAGCATGGTGAAACACCACCACCAGCTGATGAAGATTATTTTTTTGTTTCGTGTCTCGTGTCCTGTTTGTCTATGTTGCCTCTTGTTTTGCATGTGCAGCCAGTTTAAAAATAAACTGATGAGGACAAGCTTTGCTTAATTTTTTCCCGCACCGTCCCATTCCATAAAAGTTGTGTGTATTTTGATTTTATGAACCAGCCGAAACCCGATACAAAAGGTCTTCCTCCTCCTCCTCCTCCTTCTGATTCCATAAAACCCTAAATAATTCTTTTTCAAACAGGACGGAAAGTTTACGGAGGAAAAATGCGAGCGAGCAGTCATCCACGACGAAAATCTAATCAGTCTTTCATTACACAAAGTGAAGGAAGGAGGAAAAAGTTTTCTTGCCCGTGCTTTTTTGCCGAGTTGGCAACAACTTGAGTAGTTGTTGTGTCGTGATCATGGCACAAGTGCCGTCGGGTGGAACGACCGTGATGTCAATTAAGGGCAGCGGCCCGTGGTTCGAATGATGCGTGGATGACGAAACGTTTAATGTCGTGACATTAAGTGCTTTCTATACGGCACGACATATTGAATTGGTACGGAAGGCTAGTTTGTATTGTATTGTGCATCTCATGATATTTCTTCGAGTTTCCCCCGAGACACGGCTCTGAAGAAATGCATCAAACAAAGTTGCAAAGAAAGAAACATAATGCAGGAGAAAAAATCCAGCTAGTCATCATTATCATATCATATAACTTGTTATGTTATGTATCGTTTCATCTTGTTGTAACCCCTCTTCTCTGTCTGATGATGTGATGTTGCATCTCCCTCCCCACTCTCATATTATGCTAAGCGAGTGGGACCAACAACAACGCAATGCAAAAAAAGTATATTTTTTCCTTCCTTCCTTCCCGTTTCCGCTTCCCCTTTCATCTCCATTTCCTTTTCAAAAAAAAAGAGATGACGATGGTGATTACAAGTTCTGAAAGGTTTTTTTTCTCTCTCTCTCTATGTCTCTCTCTCGGCGGGACCCTTATCATGTGACAATTCCCTCGTAACTAGCAAACAGCTAATAAATAAGCGTAGAGGAGTCGAGAGAAACAAGTAATGCGTGTTTCGTTCACTGCTCCTTTTTCTCTCTCTCTTTCGGCGGGACCCTTATCATGTGACAATTCCCTCGTAACTAGCAAACAGCTAATAAATAAGCGTAGAGGAGTCGAGAGAAACAAGTAATGCGTGTTTCGTTCACTGCTCCTTTTCCATTATCGCCCCATTTTCACCAGGAAAGATGACAACTCTGACAAAAGATGAGTGACTCTATCTTTTCTCCTCCCGGTGAATATTAGCGGGGCTTTGTATTTATCTATATAAAAAAATAAAAGATACACACGACTACTCCTCCAGTACATCTAGGTTTTGTTATGCATTGTCACGGTTTGTGCGTGTTTGGATACCAAAAAAAATCTCTGGGTATACATCCACCCTCCTCCTCCCGCACCCACATATCTAGAGATACAATATCTCAACAAAAAAATTTTTTTTGTTTTTTTGAACATGGGACAAACCATAATGCATTGTCTATTTCACGCAGTTTGGCTCTGTCACAATTGCTGCTGAAGATATAGAAATGTCACCCAAAAATTCTCGTTTCTTTCCTGCATTTCTGCTTACTCAACATGAACACGAGTTCCCTTTTTTTGTCGTCGACGGTGGAAGAGTAAAAGTGAGTAAGCTTCTTTTTTGGGCTGATATGACCTGTCATATTTTCCCCCCAGTTTTTACGCACTACTCCTTCTCCCCAGGAATCTGGATCAGAGTGAAAAATACACTAGGCAAGATCCTTTTTGGAGATAGGCGGCGGGTGGGTGGTGTGGTGGTGTACACAACATGAAATGAAGGTTTGAAATGCTGAAATCCGATCCATATTTCATTCCTCTCCTTGTTTCATTTTACCATTATGAGAAATGTCCCCTTTTTGTTTTGATAAATCTTTTCGATGACAACTCCTCTTCGAAGAGCCAATGAATACCATGTGTCTCCGTTGTCGTCGTCGTCGTCGGCCCCGTCGTCCTAAACAGCGAAAGAAGAAAAGTGATGAAAAAGGAAAAGAGGAGCAGGAGAATGAAATAATAAAAGGCATAATCGTGATGAGACACTCTCTCCGGTTTGCCGAGATCTGTCAAGGAGAGCTGGTGCGGGGCATTAACTCACCAGCAGAGCGAGCAGGACGACGAGGACGGGGACGACGACGGGAAATATGGATATGGATGCACTTTGTGAAATGTGAATTCCCCCTCGGGTGGTGGCTATCACGCTATAACATTTATTATATTCTCGAAGAGAAATTACATAGTGCATGGGAATGCACGACATAGCCTACCCCTATAAACTTTGCGTTGTGTTGTAGTTTTGATTCCCTCATCTCAGAAAATATTTTGCTGCTGGTCCGACCGAGCTATACATACACCCAAAGGGACCAGTGCATTTTACTTTTACTACTCCACGTCCACGTCTCTCCAAAAACGGTTCCCTTTTTTCTGGATAATAGAGCATATCTAATTCCAGAACAGTGCCTCCAGCAGGAGCAGCAGAGAAACAAATAGTTGGTGGAAACGGTTTTTCTCTCTCTCTTCTTCTTTGGAGCATCAGCAGGATATATCCACATCTGTCCAGCTAGATCAACAAACAGACTGCACCGTGACGAGTCGACAAGCTGAAGTGGCTGAACAAAAACCTTTTCTCCAAAACTCCAGCTGTACACTACCCCATTATTCTTCACTCGCCCCTTTTTCCCAGGGACAGGTTCTGATTTCAATTCTTTCGACCAGGCTCTCTCAGGCTCAGGGCTCAGATGCAAACGAAAATCGCTCTTGCCGTGATCAGAAACGGTATTATTTTCTCTCCTGTCACCCATCCAGATCCAGAGACCTGTGTATTTTGTTGTAAAAATGGTTCAGGAGGGAGGGAGGGAGCTCGCTGCGCTCCTCCGTCTATTATGATATTAACTCTCTCCAAAATCCATAATATATCACGGCTGAAACCCTGGTCCGCAGCACCGCACACACACTCCCGAGGAGGAGGTTCAAGTGATGTGGAAAAAATATATTGCCAGTGGGATGATATGCGGGTGGATTGGATTGAAGAAGAAAAAAAAAATAAAGCTGGATGAGCTGAGGGCTGAGAGTTGTATGTAATACCTCTTTTTTTACTCCCGTATTTTTTCCTCCAGGCTTTTTTGTATCGAGAATGAGCGTTGGGAAAAAATGTCGTTAGGATCACCGGATTTGGTTGTTAGAGAAGCCGAGGAGGAGAAGGAGGATATATATTTTTGTCTCTGGGATATGGACACAAACTCTGACAAGGATTATTCGCCGGTTAGCCAGCCAGCTTTCCTGGAGCTGGGGTCATAAGACAGAAAGTTAACGGAGGAAAAATGGAAAAGAAGCGGCCGCTTTTTATCGGCTTGTCCTTCATTTATAGTTTTCTCTCTCTCTCTCTCTCTCTCTCTCTCTCTCTCT
>JAANSN010003163.1:0-19941 GCA_036850665.1 Dicranocentrus wangi | reverse complement strand
GTATTTGGATCCAAGGTTCGAAAATGATTTGCTGGATCAAAGTGTTCATCCCGTTGCCAACAAGCGTAGCCACATTTTTCCGTGAAAATCCACTCTAGTTTCTCGTACATCCTCTGCCCGTTTGGATGTCTTTGGGTTTTGATTCTATCGTGATACAAATTTGCCACCGTGTCAAGGTCAACTTTTCCCTTGAAACTGTGTCCCGCTATGCAAATCCTGCATTTTCCAGGAAGGGCTGCGGCCCAAACGGCTTCACCCCCAGACTGAACAAGTTTCACAACCCCCTGGTATTTCTGGTACAGGTACACTCCAACAATGAGCCTGGCTAACTCGTTGATGAACACCAAAAGAAGTATAATGCGGCCCAAGAGGTAATACAAAATCAGAGAAATGACGAAAGGGACGGGCCCAGTAAGTTTTTCCATTGTGGTTACAAATCAGCAAGTCGAGTCGGACGATAATCAGCAGTTCCATCAACATGGAAATGCAAAGGTTGTATGAGAATGTGGGACAACTAACTAGTGGTGCGGTAAACCTTGCACAGCGTTTTTGCAGACGATGACGAAACCCCCAAGGATTTTTTGTCATTACAGACGGCTACTACTGACGTCGAAGACCACGAAATTACTAAAAGAGTTGCATAATAAAACCAAATGGCAACTCCTGATTGTATAGTGATATGAGTACTTTCCGATAATTTACTGCAATTATGATGTAATAACTATAATAATCAAGATTTAAGGTAATGTGGGATTCCAGGGTTTTATGATGATTCAACTGCACTTGTTTTTTTACACGAAAACAGAGTAAAATTTATTCGTCCGTATTTTAAAACCAGTCCAGTAATCTAAAATGAATCGTACATACTTTTTTTTATACAAATCATTCAACTTCTTGTAGGTCATCTCATCTTGCTATACATTACACAGTCGTGACATATCATAATATACATCCGTGGTTGTTATTTACAGATTGTCTTACAAAATATTTAGTTCGTGGCGTGGCGTGACCAGCTAAACTTAACCTAAACAAGTTGCTTTTTGTAAGCCTAACTCTAAACAATAAGCTAATACACCTATGGAGTAACTAGAACGTGAGGTATGGTCTTCTTCGGGAAGGGACTTTTACAGGATGACAAATCTGTCCTGCATTCTATTCCCGAAACTCGTAGGACCATGCCCATGGCTGTGCGACGGAGGTCCCGATGATCGCCCAGGGTTGATTGGGGGCACTGGGGGGAAAGGTGTCTGCTGGGAGCCACGCTTCTTGCGGAAGCTCTTACTGGAAGGCTTCCTGTGTGCATTTTGGTGCGGCATGAGACTGTCGTCGAAGTGCTCTCTGTGAAAGTACAAGACAAAACAACATGGCGAGTTTTAGACTAATGAAATAATAAAAGGTATTGTCTACATTATCGGGAAGAACATCGTGGGTGGAACTGGAAGTCAACTTACCTGCCATTGTCTACTGGATTGTTGTTGTGCGATTGGCAACAAGTGCATTGACCATCTGAACCATCAATGCCGGAATCAGTGCTGGAAGGGAGGGAAATCTCCAACGGATGCCTTGACTTGGAAGGACCCTTGTTCTCCCTAGACCCTCTGCTGGGCCCTCGGTAGCCGTTGTTTTGTGGATTTTGCGGAGCCCCACCAGGATTTGGGACGCCAGGTGGCTTCCTGAGTTTTCCACAGTCGGGACACGTTGGCAGACCAGACTTGAGGGCGTACGATGTGACTCTCTGTTGAACAGCTCCAACTTCTGGAGTATCTGTGTATGTTTCACTTGTATTATCACTACTATCAGTTTGAGGTGGCTCACCCGGTAGAGCCATGGGAAATATCAGTGGTCTCGGCGGCGCGTTCCCAATCCCTCCCCTCGAGTTCTTGGGCATTCGAAGCTCGACAGGAATCGCGGAAATGTGGGACATTGGTGGTCGGGTTGGGGACCGACCATGTCGACGTTTCCTTCTAATGCAGGCTACAGACACTGCGGCAATCAAACCACCCAGGAATATTATACAGGACAGGGTCAGCACGGCTATTTCCCCGGCCAGAAAATATGAATGCTTATGATGCGACTTCTTTGTAAAGTCGGACATATTGTTGGGCTTATCTGTAGTCACGTCTTCGGTGCTCGAGAGGGTGGTCAAGTCGGCCCCAATGAGGAGCGGCGGAGCCTTTGTCGTCGTCGTCGTCGTCGTCACCACCGGCACCGTTGTTGTTCGCCGGGGTGGTGGTGGTGGCCTTGTCGGCAGGGTTGTCACTGGACGCGATATTGTCGTCGAATACTTTGGCACTTTTGTGATTGGCTCGGTTGGAGTCGGGATAATGACTGTGGGCAGCTCAGTACTAGCTATTGTGGAGGAGGACGAGGTTATCAGCTTGGTTCGCGGTGGAGGAGGCTTGTATTGGGGATACGACGGTTGAGGAACAGGAGCGGCCAGCATTTCTACCCGGATTAGTGCCTCGTTGTGCTCTGACATACGGTAAAAGTGATTGTTAAATCTTTAAGCTAAATACCCTATCTGATTTGAAAAATAATATAAACGGAATTACGCTAATTCATATATTTACCCAAATATCTGTCGGAAATCTGGCTGTTTTGCCTCGTATCAAAACCTCTCGGCTGCTGCGGGTTGAATCCCCTCACCAGCATATCATACGTGACCCCATTGTCCAACGGCTCAATGACAAAGATTTCCCCCGTTTTTGGCCCAATCCTAAAGTTGTTGATGATCTTCTCCCCGCCAAACAAGTGAAACTCGGTAGGATAGCCCGTGTACTTGTCAGTGACATTCATTTTGGTGAGGAAGTACGGGGTTGAGAAGTTGTGTGGGATGTAGTAAGTGTACACCTCCTGACTGAACATTCTATGATCCCCGTGCTGCTCCTCACTCTTTTCATGCCTGTCATTCATCACACGGACGAGTACCCAGGCCGTGGAGCTTAAACTAGGCTTGCCTAGATCCGACGCGACAACTGTCACATTGTACTCCTTTTCCACCTCGTAGTCCAAGTGGGTGAGGGTGGTAATGGTCCCATTCTTGGAGTCAATGTGGAACTCTCGGTGATTGCTCGCGAGGTGAAAGAGAACGAGCCCGTTCCCGTTTGAAATCGCGTCAGAGTCGTTGGCGTACACTTTGGTGACGTACGAGCCCGGCAGAATGGTCTCTTTCACTGACGTCCTATAAATGGGAATGACTTTGCCTTTCCGAACACTCTCTGTGCTCATGTAGCCGTGAAACTTTGGTGCATTGTCATTGATCTGTGGAGTGAGCAAATAGGGAAAAAAATGTTTACGCTTCTAATAATATTTTTTAAAAATAAATAAATTGTAACACGGTGTTGATTTTAATTAGAAAGTATAGGTTTTGTTTTTAGCACAGATATTATCTTACATCCAAAATGTTCACGTCAACATCCACGATTGAGTCCATTGGTGGATTTCCGCCGTCAGAAGCGACCGCTGAGAAACTGTACTTGGTCCTGTTCTCCCTGTCAATGTCCCCCTCGACAAAGATCATCCCGGTGGTGGGATCAATTTGGAAGGGGAGATCCGTCTCGTTGGCGTTCTTGAGTTGGAGGGAGTAAATCACTTCGCCGTTACTGCCGCTGTCACCGTCCTTGGCGGTGACCTTGCCAATTTCCCCGCGGATGTAGGTTCCTTCGAGGAGCTCAAAGGCGTACCACGGCTTGTCAAACTTGGGTGCGTGGTCGTTTACCTGAGGGACAGAGCAGAACATTGAATTAGGAAATGATTTTATGAATCCGGATAAAACACAAGTCACTTTACTTCTCCACTTACATCTCTAACCACGATCCTTATCCCAGTATGCGTTCTCAGGCCACCTCGATCGGAGGCAGAGATGTTAAGAGCATATTCCGTATCCGGTTTCAACGGCTTCGCCACACTGATTTCACCACTGCTCCGATCAATCATGAAGTGCTTGTCTTTGTTCCTACTGAACAGGAATTGCTTGTCCGTTAAATAGTTTATTTTCTCCCCAATGGAGTTCCTGTTTTCGGATACAATCCTGTAGAATATTTTCCCGTTGTCTCCAGTATCCCGATCGCTCGCCAGCACTCGAGCAATGCGACTCCCGACCGCCACCGTTTCCGGAATGACGATGGGCTCGGAATGAGAAATCTCCACTGAAACGGGTTGTGATGCGCTGGAGCGGAGAAGCTCGCGCGGTCCAGTGGACTGGTCCAAGTCTGGAGGATCGAGGACTATGTTTTGCAGGAATATAGGTCTACATTGGACGCAGAAAAAATAATAATCTTTAATTATTGGTACCACCGGAAATAAATTAAATCAAACTTAAGCGTTAAAGTGACACTAACGGGTTATCATTTGTGTCAATAACAGAAATCGTGAGCTGGGCAGTATTCGTCAGATTTCCTCTGTCCATCGCCACCAGTTTCAAGTTGTACTGAGGCTGCTCCTCCCTGTCCAAGGCGGTATTTCCAACGTATATCTTGCCACTTTTGGGATCCACCCTGAACCGATCCGCACCCTCTCCTTTCAGCTCCACCCGGAATTCTGCGTGTGCATCTTCATCCGGATCAATGACCTTGATTGGATACTCCATTCTGTGTCATAATAATAAAAAATCAAATATAAACTGGCCGTGTCGTAAGTCGCATGCCTACTACCTCCTTTTCTTACCGACTGAATGCATTTCACAGCGAAAATTAATCTTTCTTACTGAACAGGTGTTCCAGGATTAGAATTTTCCCGAACGTGACCTTCATAAATTTGCCGGTCAAACTTTGGCGCATTGTCATTTTCATCTAGGACCTTAACATGAATTTCGTACACCCCTTGACCCTGTATTATCCCCCGACTTTGCGAGATGACCGTGAGTAAATGTCTGAAATCAAAAGTCATGGAGGAACTGCATTAAATCCGTTTTTGTTGCTTATAAATTCGCATAATAAATCGCTTTTTTTACTCACTCGGCTTTCTCCTCCCTATCTAATGGCTTCAGAGTGTAAATGGTGCCATCTGCACTGATCGCAAATTTGTCTCGCGCATCATAATTCGCCAGTAGGAACTCTGTGCTCTTTGCATCCCTCAAGTTATCTCCAAGCAGAGTTCTCAAATTGGCTACCACCGCCCCTCCCGCATTCTCCATCACCTTCAACTCCAGCGGATCCCTCCTCGTTTCCGACACGCTCTCCATCGGGTCGACCACATGGATCGTGACATTGGTCGTGAGCGTGTGCCGGCTATCCGTCACATACGCTTCAAACTCGTACGTCGTCCTGGCGTACTTGAGCAGCTCATCCACCACCGCGATAATCCCCGTCCGCTCCTCAATCGCAAAGGGCACCCCTTCGTAATAGCTGTGCAGCAAGTCATACACGGTATACTTGGGGTCCAAATGGTTATACCTTGACCTGACCCACGCTGGTTCCAACGCCGACATGAGTGCCCACCCAGAACTCGTACGGTGACCCAATGAACTCGGGCGTGTGGCCGGCACCCGCTTTAACCACGTCAATTTGGACCACCGCCAGCGAGTACCTTCTCTCGCTTGGATTGCTCGGCTGATCTGATGCCTCGACGAGCAGAGTGTACTGCAGTTTTGGCAGCGGTCTCTCGAGGAGAAAGATATACCCATTTTTCGGATCTATATCAAAGGGGAGTTCGTCGTTTGTTGTTGAATTGGGTTTTTGGATCTCGTACACTATCTCCCCGTTTCCTCCAAGGTCAGGGTCCTCTGCTTGAACCTGGCAGTTACAATTTTCATTTCTCTTATGTACTCATCCTCTCTCATGCACATTATAAAAGCACCTGCTCATTTTCCCTTGAAAAATGCCACACACATACACACACACAGCAGCCATCCCAACCCTTGCATTCATATATATAATACGCGAGCATGCACTTGTATATTTTTTTAAAATCCGATTAAAGGCATACAGAATTTGTGAGATGGAGGATGAGATGTTAAAATTTCATACCTGGCCGACCACTGACCCAATCTCAGAGTCAATGGTTACTTGAAATTTGTACAGATTAGACGGGATGAATGTTGCTGTAGAAGGGAAGAGAAAAAAACACGAGTTGAAGAGGGGAAAAAATGAGAACTTTGTTCAAGTTGGGGGTGAAGAGAAGAGGTATTATAGTAATATAAGAAATGTTCCACTTCATTACGCTCCAATGGGAGGGTAATGAAGTCGCATTGAATGACGCTCTGCAAGTTGCAATGATGCATATTCTGCAATCACGAATCACGACGAACATATACGTACATATTATAGCCTGTGTTAAAATAGGTTTAAAAAAATTGTGAATGACGACGCAGTGTAGTTCGCTTATTACTTTAAATGCTACGTGCAGCGTAAGTACATGTGCAGTTTGCTGCTGCACTTTATTGTCATCCATCATCATGATAGACAGAATTTATGTGATTGTGATGGAACATTTTTTTAGAAAAATTTAAATCTCGTCATTTCAATATGAGATTGATATGAAACACCGTAATTTCTACTACAAAAAGAAGAAGAAAAAAGTGGTGAGAAAAAAAGGAGAGAGAGAACTTACGATTGGCATCATTCGCATCGAGCAAGTAGACTTCAACAATTGCAAAACTTTTACTAGTGCCAAATGCAATGTTTGGCGTTTTCTCGTCTGCCACCACCTTGAGCGAGATTGACGTTGTCTTTTCACGGTCCAGCTGAGACTGGTCTTGGACAGTGAGCCAACCAGTTTTGGGATCGATTTGAAATGCTTTCGTTTTATCCTCTAGTTTGTACTCAAACTCTGCGTTTTCGCCCTATATAGTTAATTAGCCAAAATAAGGAGAGAGAAATCACCTTGTGGTCAGATTTGTTTTGGTTGGAGCATGCAGTTATTACACACCTTACTTATACTTATTGTAGTCGTTACAAGAGGTTTTTATGAGGAGGTTTATTTATACGGATTTTGGCAAAAAGGAAAAACATTTTCTGTTTTTGCAATCTCATGCAATTTTGTGTTTGTATACATATATTCAACTCATGCCAGGGGTCCAACGAACTTTCAAGGAAAGTAAGTTGATGTACGACCACATATATTATGTGGTGCTTGCACGCTCCATAAAAACAATGGGAGAGTTAGTTGGAAAGAATGGCGGTATAGGTTGTCCATCCATCAGTAATATGGTTAACTTAATTATAAACTCACCTGATCAGAATCCGAGGCTAAAATGTGGAGAACGCTAAACCCATTTGGCAGGTTTTCCATTATGCTGATGTTGTACAAATCCACCTCAAACTGGGGCCTGTTCAATCAAGCATTTTAATATACATATTTCATTAATATCATTTGGAAAGGTTTTTTGCTCTTTTGTTTTATAATCACGTAAATTAATTATTGATTACAAATCAAAAAATACAATCGCTCTTACAAATTATCATTCAAGTCGAGAATCTCCACTTCCACCGAGCTGAGTCCCATCTTGGTCGGATCGTCAGTTTGCCTCGCACGGATTTGGAGATCGAAAGCGTTACTCGCCAGCGACTCCCTGTCAACTTCCTTAATGAGGAAGAGTGTCCCATTGTCGGGATCGATGTCGAAATACTCAAGATCGTTTCCAGCGATAATATCATATTGCACAGAGGAGTTAATTGCTAAATCCTGATCATACGCTTGGATCGGTATGGGAAAAGGCACTTCTTGGTGAATTGACTCGTTCTACAGTTGGATAGAGAGAAATGTGCGAGAAAATAATGGGTTAAATTATTATTATTCTGAAATAGGGACAGCAGCCGTCCATCAACTCAAGTCCATTCTTTGCTATTATCTCTCAAAATGAAGACATTTGCATGCATTGCATTGCACAATGAGTTGTTATTTTTTTTGCTAATTTTAGTAACATTATCCAATCCTAATTAAAATCGTAAGGACGGATACATGCATATGCATACTACCAGACTACCACTTAGCTGTTTCCACAAACCATTTAGAGAGGTAATATTGAGCAAGAACGCAATTTGCATTTGAGGACGGTTGACACACAATAAATGAAGAAAAAAAAGTTTTAAAGAAAATACAATCGCATTTTTTTTATTGTTAGTAGTTGCTCACATTAAAAGGGAAGAACTCTTTGATCTGGGTACGGTACTGGGATTTGGTGAACGCTACCGGCAGATCATCATTGTCGACGACCCGAACGGTGACATAAGAATAGCTCGAAAGGGGTGGATTCCCTCGGTCCTGCGATCACATGGGGTAATTGAAAAGATAAAAGCTTAATTATTATTTTGAGTGAGCACTCACTCAGGATTTGACATGCCGCTATATCATTGCATTGCTCAGATAATGCGTGCAATAGTTATTCTTTTTTATGAGTTTGTCAATTAGCATCGACTAATTGCGCTTATTTCAGTCCTCGCTTTCAATCCACCACCATCACCTATAGAACACAACATGGCTGAATAGTTTATATATACAAATCAAGAGGCATATTGCATTGCAGGTGGGCTTCACTTCCCTCTCAAGAGATCGCTCCTTCACCTTTTCACTTGACTACTGCACTGTGGTTGTTGTTCTTGTGCAGAGCAGAGCAGAGTCAGTCGGTTCAATCACAACAATGCAGATAGATTGTGCATACCTTTCTTACTTGTGGCGAATATGAAAAGCTGTCAGGCTAAACCTATATTTATATATCTACCATTTTTGATGCATTCCATTTTTTTATTTTCATCAAAGCATTATAGGTATTATATACTTATATTGTCGCCTACTTTGAGTCATTTGATTTGACTTACCGAAGCCATTATCTTAAGTTTGAACTCATGGTCTCCTGAGTCATAGTCGAGATTTTTCTTGACAATCAGCGCAGGATTATGACTACTCTCTAATGCGAACTTCCCATCGTCGTTCCCCTCCACGATGGAGAAAACCACGTCAGAGTTGGCCGTGTTGGGCTTATCCAAGTCAACAGCGCTAATCCCACGGAATACCGTAAGTCCTGTGAATGTCAGCACAGCACACAAATGAGTTACTACTTGATTCATTCGCAATTTTGATATTTTTTGAGGTCGCTGACGGTCGTGCCGCGCCGGAATAATACAATGTAACAACAAAAACTACATTGCCAATGACGCCGATTGTTCGTGACAGAGCGATAAAATAATAAAGCTACTTTTGAAAAGTCAGCGATTAATAGTATATAAGTATACAAGAAGGAGCTTCTCATCGATAAAAAAACATCGTCATCATCATCAGCATCAGCTTCATCATATTTCATATATTGCGTAAGACATTACCCACGCCAAAATAATGGGCTATTATCTAGAAGACTCTGATGTGATTGTTTAGGTAGGTATGTGTTTGCTGAAAAGTAATTTTAGTAATTTTAAAAGGAGAGAAAAAGCGTCACACTGACCTACTGGTGTTAGCTCTTCTACTGTGACGAAGTACGGGGCGTGAAGGAACTCCGGCTGAATTTTGCATGAAAAAAATTAATCACCATTTGAACAGCAATTAATATTAAGTGAAATGATAGTATATATACATTCCTTTTGTTTTTGCTAATTAGCATTGACTGTTTGGCGATTTTGAGTGGAGATTTTTAGAGTATTCTCACCACGTGGTCGTTGACGTCCTCAATGTACACCGTGAACTGGAGGAATGATGGAGTCTGCAATCATTTTTTTGAGTATACGGTAAGTGCACATGTTTACAGATCAAAGTTTGCATATATTCTCGCTTGTATTGTATAAATATATTACCTTATCTGTACCGTCTGGAAAGCAAACCAGTCTAAATTTCATAATATTTTGAGGACTATCTTGGTCAACAAAGTGATCCAGGCTTCGGGCCAGCACCAGGTCCACTTTGTTTGACTCTTTTTCTGTTATGGCGAAAAACTTGGCATCGTCTCCCTACAACCAACCAACACACACGGTTCTCAATGATGATGGGATCTCAAAGGACAGCTAGGAGTCGCTGGAAGCGGGTGTTTGTTTTACGATAAATTCGGATTTTTTTTACGAGAATCTTACCTTATCAATAGACTCTAACGTTAAATTATGCTTAGCGTGAATTTCTAACGTAACTACTTTGTCCCCCACTTGGAGATTCTCGGGGACTCTGAGAAAGCGTAAATATTCTCCGATTGGGTAAAATTGGCAACCTATAAGAAAATATTAAAGATTCCTTGTAATTACAATACGAATTAGGTTTGAGCAATGTGTAAATTAATGTGTTTAAATAACGTATGACACGCAGTTTGCATGCTATCCATAAATACCAGAGTTTACATAGGCAAGAAAAGAAGTTAAATATAACAAGTGCAACACTGATTAGATAAGCTCAACCAAATTACTTTCCAAGTTATGAAGAGCACACCATCAAGGAATTAAAAATGCATTTATTTGGTTTTTTTAAAGCAACCCACAAGAGATGCGTCGTCGTTGATGAATAAAAACTATCATCATCCCTGAATAGACTCACCCAAGCATGGCATGTCTCAAGAATTGCTCGCACATTTTGTAAAAGAGAGTCGAGTGGGGATAAGATAAGAATAGGATATATAGGCAATCTGGCAGATGTAATGTTTTGTTTTTGTTAACCCAAAGACTTTTCTTCAAAGTTTTTTTTTCAAAAAAAATATATATAAGCAGTGTGGATTGGGCTGGTGCACCAAGTGAAACTTTGTATGTGTTTTACAAATTGCAACATAATATATACTTCTACTACTAAAAGCGTTGTAAACAGCAGAAAGTTAATTTGCGCCTTGTAATACACAACCCCGTCAATTTTATTGTCATTTAAAACTTGTCTTGATGTGTCTCCTGCTAAATGTCAAATTACGAATTTGTTACAAGCCAAAACAGAGCGTTTTTTTCTCCTCAACTCCTTTTGCTCCTGTTGACTCTGCTTTCTAGAAACAATGGAATGGAGAGAGAATAGCTTCAAATGCCTAATCGATTATTATACGCAATATAAAGAAAAATCGAAAGTGGAGTTTGATGCGTTGCGTAGGATGGATGCGGTCTTTTGTAAGAATTAACGTGTTTTTTTTTTTGATTTGTCAACAATATCTACGGAGAATTTCGGGTTGTACACTTGGACGTAAACATATAATGTATTGGAAATCAGTCCGTTGTGGACCATTCAGGAATAATTAGCGTATTATTTTATTAGCACAATAAGGATTACTTGCGTGTTAAATCACTTTGATTAGTAAGATGGCAGGGCAATGATCTAACCATTGCAGTGGTTCCGAATTTGTATCTATTACATACTTATGTTAGAAGGCAATTCAATTAATTTAGTAGCAGCGTTTTGCTCCTTAATAATTTCACGGGATATATTGTAAATCAGTTTTTTTGTTTAAGCTTAGAAAGTTCAAAAGGTTTGTGTAATCCCAACTTTAAAAAAAACAGCACTGACATTTGAAGGGTTATGATGAAGTTTCGGTAGTTATGAAAGTTTGGTGTTGATTCGACGAGAACCGAGACCGAGAACGTTGTCAAATAACCATCATGGCAATTAGTTAAGGTGATATATACGCGTTCATGTGTTAGTTTTGTGCTTAATTCTATTCTATCTACAAGAATTTCTTTTTCAAAAGGTCCAAGCAGTTTACTTCCAACAAATTCATCAGGTGCACGCACACCTGTTGCCTCTCAAACGAAATGAACTAGACCGACAGACTTATCAAGATGGTACTGCAACAAGTAATACATAATAACAAACAACCTTGCTCCTAAAAACCTACACAGATTATGTGAATACGGATTCTTTATTCATAAAAAAATCCCCTTCCAAACGTAGATTTACTATTCATTCATTTTTATTATAACTCGTAGGCAGCAAGGTCTCTGTTTCAATAATTCCTCATTCTTTAGGGAATATATAATTTTATAATATTTAAAAGAATTAATGACCTCTTATAGAGCACAATGCATGCATAATTCTAAATTGGCATATACCATAGCGAAGAAGAGAGGAGTTTAAAATTAATCTCGCCTTCTTCACCAACTAGTGACACGGATATATCTGCAAATCCTCTCTCATCTCTACTTTTTGTCTGCAAAGGATGTAACTCAGTCTTCGGTCTGTAAAAATGCCGTGCGTACAAGCATAGGTAATATATATGGAAGAAGCAAGTAGTTCGATGGGTTCTTCTTTTTTCAGCTTTGTGTATTAGTATTTTGGTTAGTGCAAGTGCAACGGGATTTCTTTCTACTTGAAAGCCTTTGTATAACACAAAAGTACTAATTTTTTCTATTAATATCCCATTGATCAAAAATGATACATTACAAATATGTTACATAAAATACAAGAGAGATGTATAATAATCCCATTTACATGTCTATCATGTAATTTAGTAATCCATATGGCCAAAGAAAAATTCCGTTCCGAATTCTTGAAAGGTAAACAAGATTATATTATAACATAGCACAACTGGCCTGGTTTTGCACTACTGGCCCCCTTCCCTAATTAGCTAAATCCGATTTACTATTACCTGTAGTATATACAGGATTTTTCCCCTACTAAAATTCTTTTCGCGAAAGAGCTCATTAGCCCCGTTTAATTGCTAAAAATGCCTTTTTGTTTCATTGTTTCGTTTATTGGGAGAGCTCAAAACGTCGAAACCGGTGGTGGCCCTCCATGTGGCTAAAAGATTTGAAGATGTGTGTTATGATTGTGATGTAATTTTACCTTTTTCAAATTCGATTATTTCATTGTTAAAAAATTATTGTTATTACTTCATCCCTCTCTCTCTCTCTCTCTCTCTCCTTCTTTTCACCTACTGTCAGAGGATAAAAAAGAAGAGACGCCATTGTTAAGAGTTCTATTTTAAGAAATTTTACGGTGGTTACTCTCCCATTTCATTTATATATACGGACGGGCTGGTTATTGGTGCACTTCTAATGATTTGCAATGTATTAATATAATAAGTGTGGTTTTGTTTTTACTCGGAATTCATGTTTTTTTTTGTACAAAAAACATTTTTCTCCCTTGAATCACACTTGCCTACTCAGTCAAATGAATTATATATAACAAGGGAGGGGTTTGGGCTTGGGGGGATTACAACCGGGATTACAAAGTTTGATCTCAAAATATCCCAGTTATCAAAATAACCATTTCTGGTTTCATGTGGATGACTCTGTAAAAAGAAGACAATTTTTGGGAGGGGAAGTGTTTTTTTTTTAAAGAGAGGAGACTTGAGTTGTGTCTGTCCACAACGTGCATTTTCCATCGTGAAATATGTAGTTATTTACGCTTTCAAGGCCCATTAACGACATGCCTAACTACAATTTTTGTACTCTTGACCATCTGCATAAAAACGCGTTTTTTTTCTTTGGGGGAGGATTAGCACCTGTTGTGCATGGCCAGGTTGAACAGTTTTGAAATGTAAAAGAAATTATTATGTTTTGACAATACGAGAAGATTGTTAAAAAGATACGCAACGGCTATACATTATGTATACATATATACTATTATTAAGTATATTGTCTGTTTCTTTGAATGCAGTACGAATTCATAAAGGGGGCTCATTGTAAAAAGTATCTATCCCATATTATCTTCTGTTATGAATCCACCAATTCAAATACGGAAATTATTCGAAATACCAGAAATACTGTCAGGTTATGGTGGTTATCCCTTCCTGATGCCGCTGACGGATGCCGTTATATTGCCTCAGTTTGAATGGAAACCGAACCATCATGTGTGGAGGAGGGGTATAAATCAACCGTGTATTATGCCAACATTGAAGAAAGAGGATAAATATAAAATATATGTATATGTACAGCTTGTCATTTCGACTCATGTTTAGCCGTGAAATTAAAAATACTACTACTACCCTGACTCCGACTCATTTATGACTGTTGACGGTATCGTTATTATTATTAATTAACAAAGGTGTATGTCTAATACACAATGGACGGAGCGAATTGTGCGTATATAACACAGATTTGAAATGTTGACGCGTCTGACATTGACATTTTCATGGCACTGGCACAGTTAACGGCGATACTCAGAAGGGATAAGTTTACCTATATTTTTAGCTTCTTCATTACTCCATCCGATCTACAAGTAAAATGATGTAGAGTATATGAATAGCTTTTTCATTTGACGTTCAAACCCCTCAATATTGTTGAGTTTGATCTATTGATTCGGTTTTCGATCTTTTCGTGTTTCTTTTTCTTTTTAAAAAAAAGTCCATTTTGCAAGCTATATATGCTTTGTATATTGACATTACAGTCGGTAACTTTTTCATTTGACGTTCACATCCCTCAACATTGTTGAGTTAGATCTATTGATTCGGTTTTCGATCTTTTCGTGTTTCTTTTTCAAAAAAAAGTCCATTTTGCAAGCTATATATGCTTTGTATATTGACATTACAGTCGGTAGTAGACGTTTCGCTTTTTTCTTGCATGTATTGTATACTATGTAATTGTATTTTTATGTCACGCGGAAGGATCATGCTTTAATCCGTCCCTTCCTCTTCTCCAACTTTCCTTCCAGAAAATCATTTTTGCGTCAATCCTTATAACACCCTTTCAGACTATTCGGGTTCAAAGTTGCCATTATAAAGTCGTCTACGCTATAATGTCAACATGTTTTGAACAGTATCTACGCATATATATAACTCGAATACAATGCTGTGCGTAATTCGGCACAAACTTGAGTAACGACACCACGTAACAATTCGATTATTTATGACACATATATCTAACATGTACCCTAATCGCAGCTCTAACAATATATTTTCGTGCTCGGCTAATGAATGAATCATATCGAGAGTTTAACACAATCAAGTTATGCGAGAAGCGTGTCATGTTCACAATAATATCCTTTCAAATATATTCCCTTTCAATGTGAAAAAAGTAAAAAAAAAAAAAAAGTTATGCCATCCCAAATTTTCCCTTGTTTGCTCCTGCACTGGTTTTTAAATCAACGAAACGTGGCCGTGCAGCACCAGCGTACTTTACACGTTTCAACGGGAAACAATAGGATGATCAGTTAAAGTTGAGAAGGGATCATAATTTGTCAGGCTGGTACATACTCCTCCAAGTGCCTTTTTTTAAAAAAAAAAAAAAAAAAAGGGTACGACGACCACCGTTAAAGGATACGACTTGAAAAAATGCTGTTATTTTTAATGATCCCTTGATGATAGTAGTCTGCCAAATTATATTCCACATGATCATCAACACAATGATCTGTTTATATACACCATGTCACATGTAGGCAACTGTACATTACAGTAAGTGCGCCATATAATAAAAGTTATCTCATCACACAAACTAAACTTTATTGTCAGCTCATGGTTTTACCATATGCTTCCCCACCCCCGTCATAAAAAAAGTCTCACTTAATTTATCGTTACGTTACGTTAACAAGTGATCAGAGAGGTAGCGCCGACAGAATGAATTCAAGATTGTTGACTTTTTTCACGTGGTACGTGTAACATTTTTGAACAATTTCAAAAAAATATATGTGCTCCTATTCCTTCCGTTCCTTATATAAGCTTTTATAGGATTCTGGGTACAAGGCTTTTAAAGGGGTGTTGTTTACCACCTGTGTGGGATCTCGTATGTGACAAGCCTAGTTAACCTGATGCTATTTTTGCACGAAATGATACAGCAATCTTCAAAACCGCATACCAAAGCCGCTTGCATATTATTTTGTCATATCCATTGAGGAAATCCTCCTGTTTACTGGTTGTTGGAGGAGAGTCATTCATTTTAGGACTCTGCGGTCCTCACTGACAGCCAATTATTTGTAATAAAAAAATTAGCCTTTTTTTCAAGATCAATTAGGTAACAGTTAATAGGTGGTAAAAGTATAGCTAAGTCTAAAAAGGATTGCACAAGAGTTATCCCCTGCAGTTTGCCTAGTGCAATTTAACAAAAATCATTTACATTTCCATAATTTCAACAAGTCTTTATGCAAAAAAGTGAGAGAGAAAAAAAATCGTGTCTTTGTTTGCACGACTAGTCTTCTGACTGGGTAGAAACAGGACGGGATTTCTATCACCTATGTAAACAAAAAAAAAGTAAAAACTACTTTACGGAAGTAGTGTCATCATCAACTAATTTTCATCTTCTCGTGTCGACATCCCCCATCATTAGAGGATTCTAGAGTAAATAATCATGAACTAAGAGATTAGTACTTGAGAGGAAATTATCTTCTTTTCTGGTGAGTCAATAGCCACCATTTATCAACACGATTTTTTTCCCTCAAAAAAAAATTTCATCATGTTATAATCATCCAGGTGTATTTGCTCTCCACCTAGGTGGTAGATTATACCATTAAAGTAGGTAAAAACCATGTTATTTTTCAACAAAAATTGCTTATTATCCCTGTTCACTTTTTTTCGTTGATGTTTACATAACACGTCGTCCACCCAGCATGAGATTCTCTGGGGAATAGTTCGGGATTTGAAGAGTGTTTTGAAGGAAAATAGTGAAATTAAGAGCTGTGTGTCCTAGTCAATCGAGACTAGTCATCATTTACACCCCAGCACACCTCCTCCTCAAAGTTCGTTAGAAGGGGTACGGTAATTTCTTTTCAACAAGAGAGACAGACATCATGCCTTCCGTTTTATATTCATGGGACGTGCGTATAGCTTTCAAAATTGATCCATTTTTTTGTAGGAAAAGCAACACGGCTACTGAAACTAAAATTTGATAATGACGATGACGATGATGATGATGATGTTGTTCCCTGTTCGTGTGTATTACAGAAAATTAGGTGAAAAAATATATCCATTTAGTCCTTTTTTATTTAGGTACGTGAATGATGCTCGTAAAATGAGACTCATCTTCGTGGTGATTGGACTTAAACGGTGGAGCATATATACACAGGGAGTTTTACTAGTTTCAAAGCTGACACATTCAAACATTCAAACAAGTGTGTAGGTAGGTATAGGTAGTTGGTGCTCATTGAAAGTGAAAATTTCCCTATATCGACAGCCATTCAATCACATATACATATTATATTGTGCATCACACTGTAGATAATTTTTTTCGGAAGTAACATGGGATAATAATGATGTATGGCAAAAAAAAGTGAATGAATTCCCAATTCCCATGAGAAGAAGAAGAAAAGGTTTGTGCAGGACTATACGTATCTGCTGTACGTGTGGCTGTGATTGATTTATGGGCTTATATACTGTTCCCTAATTTGAATATAATAATGTCCCAAGGAAATGTAGTTCTTCTTGTTGTTGTGTCAGTAAGGAGGAGGAGAAAAAGTACAAAGTCATAGTTTGGTTAGGTTAGTTTTGTGATGGAAATTGGAAGCAGTTAACGGTGAAATGGGGACACCCAGACTGCGGTTGTGTTTGTATTTTATTTTGCGGCGAGGAAACGTCAAGTCAGAGAGTGAGATGCTCCCGGAAGCAAACAAGCCCCTCTTTGCCACATAAACACTAAATCTACTATTAAATACAACCAATATTTGCATTTTCTTGCATAGCGTTCCAATGTGAAGAACATGATTTGAGGATGGGGCTGGTGATGACAGGTGTCTGTGACATATTCCTGAATTCAGTCAGTCAATAAAAAAGAGGCTTGTTGTGTTTGTGTGAGGCATAATATAATGTGTGTCCTCATCATCGCATCGCCCAAAACCTAGTTTTTTCTCAGGCCGACCAGAACATGTCAGGTTGATGAATACTCGTTTAAAAAATTTCCGCACAAGGCGACTGGGATACGTATGAGAGTTGAGGATAAAAAGCTGTTAATTGTCATATCACTATATTTTGAATGTATGCAAATCCGCATATTTTCATGATGACAGGGAGGACCCACCAACCACCACCACACAACAGTAAACCGACACGATATATACGCAATATGCCGACCGACACCGCCGCCGACGTACGTTAACGTTGTATTATTGAAAAACAACAACTGTGTTGTTGAACCACTGAAACGGCAAAACTTAACATTCGAATGATATGCAAAAAAAAAACGCAGAGAGCTCTTTTTTCCTTGACATTTACAAATGTTGTCAGCTGAGCCCTTAATTTTCTCCTATTCTTCTGAAATGACTTTACATGAAATTCGTATGTGAAGCAAGAAAAGAGAGTAGTAAATATAAGGAGCATTATGGTAATGATAATGACTTTCGGTATGATCTCGTCGTCTGAAGGTGCTACTTAAATCTCGAAAAGAGATTTCAGATTTTTTGCACCTTCATCCTTTCCGTATAACCTTAATATCTCCATCCGCTTAGCCTACAGGATTTTCTCTCAAGATTTCCCCAACTTTTGATGAGTTATGATGAGTGCCAGGTTGGACAAAAAAAAGTATATACCTATGCAAATGTAATACAACACACTTCCTAATCATCCATATTGCTCCAGATGAAGACGCAGACAACAAGATATGATATGTAAATGGGTTAAATTCTTGATTCTTATAAAATATTCAGAGCACACTTCCGTAATTTAGGAAAACAAACAGCGTTTATATGCAATGTCAAGAGCGCCCTTAGCCACATGTTTTTCTTCCTCCTCTGCGGGCAAACGCATAAAATTTACATTTTTAATTCAAGGCTATTTCTCCGAGAGATTTGGGGAATAAATTTATTAAAATCCAGATCACGTCCTCACGCTTGTTTATTTACATCAATCAGGGGTACACGAAATGAAAAGTTGCGAAAATATGTAGAAAATGTGGAGATGCGTGGCTATGATATGCGCGTACTCAATCGAGCTCGAGAGTAATACTGAATCTAAAAGTGTTTACGTGACACGTAGCATTTCAAATATTGAAATTGGCGTGCAACCACCTCGCTCACTAACACCCTCTCCAATCTATTAATCAATACGTCCATTTAATCCGAATATTTAGCACGTTGCAACTACAACGGCAAATCTACATAGGCACTACTGCATCATCCATTCATGACAGTGAGTACCTTATATAAAGTTGCAAAATTAAATTGTCTGACTCAAATTGAATGGGAAAGTGCATCGATAATCGGAAGAGATCACACAATTATTTAGTGCACACACAATTTTTTTTTTCTGCCCGACCCTCTATTATTATTCACTTCTAATCATGTCATGACTCATGATCATTGATCACGATTGAAACGACACGGCCCAAAACGTCAGTGACAGTTGATACAACATCTACAACACGAGACCTTTGACGCATTATAATAAGGATAAGGGATATAGTCAATAGGACTTTTCTCAAATGCAATCCTTTTATTTACCAATAAAGACCTTGGCTGCTGACTGTTAGTTTAGCCGTTGTTGAAGAAAAAAAGACGTTGGATTGGATTTAGAGGTCCCCGCAGACTTTTGCACAGCATTCAGGTGTGCACATTAGCGGATAAATTGACGCCCTTGAAAAGTGCATGCAGGAATTCTTGTAGAATGGACGTCTCTCTTCTAACTCTCCATTGTTGGTAATAATAAAGGAGTAGGATATCAAGCCAATTTCCAATCCCAACCAAGGTATCAAATAATAATAATGAAATGATAGTAATATCGACCAAATGAATACAATCATCATCATCATCATTGTATAATAATAACAGGCATAGTTTAATGTGTTTGTGTCGTGTGGGGTAGTTGCCCCAGGCTCAATTTGTTTGCTGAATTGATTGTTATGCTTTCAGCGAAATACTTATATATATTTACAGGAGGAGTATCTGGTGCATGTCGTGCGTATTGGGATGCATAATATTACAGCAAAGTTTTCTGCCAACTTGGAATTTTGTGTATATCTACAAGTACAACATGGGGAAGAAATACAAGAACTACTGGCGACATGTGTAAACATGGGTTTTTACGGTTTGTTGGGCAACACAATTAAGCCCATTCTCAACACCATTTTTCAACAGCCCAGCAATGTCCATCAACGTCTTCCGAGTGACAAAAAACGAGCTCACTTTTACCTTAAGCTGGGAGCAGAACAAAAGCATTGTGTACCTATATAACTATATGCTGCAAGCGGAAAATCGGAATTGCTG
>JAANSN010003162.1:0-19945 GCA_036850665.1 Dicranocentrus wangi | reverse complement strand
AAAAAACACAACAACCACATACTTATAATAATAATTAGATAATCAAGCATTTTTTTGTTAATACATCATAAACATTTCATGACTCTAATTCTAATGTCTAACTCAACTTACCAATCGGGGTCCTCACGGCAGATAGAATTACAACCGGGTCGCTCTTCAAGTCAGAACTCATTTTGGACATCTACTTAATTTTTTTAAAAAAACTGGAAACAAAAAAAATATCAACAGAGTTGGAAGGAATTAGTCGGAAATAATACTCATAGCTATCTTTTAACTAATTTTTATAATCAGATCTATAAACTCCTCTGGCGTGGAATCGAGAATGGCTTTGCTACAATAATGTATTAAATATTATCCACGTTCATCGTGTGTGTCTGTTTTTTTTTTGGTTTCTCTCTTCTCACACAATGTATGTGTATGTCGTATGTGATGTGATGTGAGTTTTGTCAGCAGGTTTTTGCTCGTGGTTGTTGGTTGGTGGTGTGATGATGCGGTGGTGGGGTGAGATGGAATGTGATTCCAGCAGATTTTTATAATACTTTAATACCATGTAGAGAAGATTAGATTTTTTGGGTGTTATACCTATATGTATATACTATATTATATAGGTCCCCATAAACTTGAACTTGGAGTGTACAGAGGAAGGTGTCTACTGCTGGCTGGCTACTAACATGAACAGGGTACTCTGGTGGACTGGAGGAACTTACTCAGCTGTCAAGAAGATAGAGAAGCAGCAAAAAAGCCGGTTTACTTCCTACAAAAGGTATCACTTCTTCGTCTTCCACTACTTTACTCGCTGGTCTCTCCTTCTGCTGGTCCAACTCCAACTTGTTTCTTGCAAGGCTTCAGGATGGCGACTGAAGAGAAGATTCTGGGAGCTGGCAAAATGCAACAAACAACACACACTGACTGGCACAAGCTTTGTCTCTCTATATCCGACGTCGGCGGACGACCCAAAAGTCAAGCCAAGAATTTCCCACGGAGTATATGCAAGCAGACGTCTCTTTTTAAGCGAAATATATGTAGCACTAAGAGATGACAGCAAAATTTCAGTGTTTAACTGGGAATGGCTTTAAAAATAATTGGCGTAATTTTGCAAGTTGATGGCTCAGTGGTCACTGATGGACTGAAAAGTCTGGTCAATCTGTTGGCAGAAAGAAACTTCGGTCGGTCGAGGTGCGAATTATTGCGACATGACGCAACTCCGTTTTATGATGGTAGCTTAATTACACATCATTTATGGTATGATATGCTTTTGGTCGACCGTACACTTGAGCAATAGGATATCATGTGAAACACATTACCTGTGTATGGTTTTCCTCAACTTGCACAATCGGCTATTTAATTGACCTCGTCTGATATATACATTGTAAATTTATCGGTAGATTTCTGGGGAGTCAATTTCAACTTTACTATAGCTTCAGCCTTCAGTGCTGAAGTAATACTGTGGAATGTGTAAGCATCGTGGTATAATAAAATGAAAATTTCTTGAGCAACCTAATGTGACTCCAAAATGCATATGAATTTTATGGTTGTTAAATTTTTGAAGGACAATGATTTCAAAATGGATTAGAACCACAAGGGTAGAACTCTGTGCACTTTGGGAATGATGAACCAACAACAATTTAACAACATTTAGTATATACCTATGTATTCATATCTGACGGATATTATTATGCTATGTAATTTCATTGGAAGTCCCCGCACAAAATGGATGGAAATGATGTAAAGTTTGGGCTTATAACATTATATAACAATAAAAAAATAGTACGCAGATGTAATAACTATAATCCATTAATATTCTCTCAAGTGTTAGGTGACCACAATCTCATTTTTTTTAAACGTTGAGAAAATTCCCTTGAGAGTATCGACTATCGACGTGATCATGGTCCTTGAAAAGCATATAAAACACAACACTAATGTACGACACGTGCACTTGTAAAAAACAAAACTTTATCATAATATAACAACAATCTGGAAGACTCATTGAACTCACTTATCCAGCGTGGCAGTTTTCTCGCCAAGTAGTTAAAGATTCCTGTATCCTGGACCTGGATCTGGTATTAAGCACGTTAAACAAAGTAAACCTTAAACCTTATATTGTTGGAGATCTGACTTGATCACGTTGTGCTAGAGAGCCTGGAAAAGCAGCGCCTTGCTTCCTCCTGGCGGTTTTTGGAGCACTGACTTTACTATCAGATCGGGCTTTATTAGCACCTCGAACCACAGGACCTTGTTGCCTTGAAGTTGTAGTAG
Source organism: Dicranocentrus wangi (assembly GCA_036850665.1). NCBI lineage: Eukaryota > Metazoa > Arthropoda > Collembola > Entomobryomorpha > Entomobryidae > Dicranocentrus > Dicranocentrus wangi. Next base: position 17,689 of record JAANSN010003162.1, on the reverse strand, counting down.
CAATGGCTTCCATCTCCATTAAACGAATTTTCCTAACAAGCAATAATTATTAATTTTGCAATGAATAATCCAACAAGGGTAAGTCGTAGAATAGGTGAGCTATGACGCTGGCTGATGCATGAGACCTTTCAACTTGTTGATGAATTAATGCCCTTCTTAAGCAATCTTCATTCTCGCAATTAACCTCACTGACATCCTTCAAGGCAGGACTTGTCGCAAAGGATTCCACCGGCTTGAAATCCTTAATAACGATAGTGGGCTTAATATCCACGGCCGGGACCGAGGATTTTTTACAGCAGTATGGGCACGGCTTTTTGTAGGGCCAAGCTCTGCCATTATATTCGTACGACAAATATTATGACACGCAGGTAATTAATATCAAACTTTACACATAAAAATAAAAGTCAGGAAAGAAAGAAAGCTAAGCTGTTTAGACAGCCACAGTTTTAGGCAGTTAGCAAGCATCTGATGGAAATAGTTATAAATAAAATACTTAGGTCATTTCTTTTCTTCCCATAAATAGTATGTCAACTTCAATTTCAAAAATTCTCATTCTGGCAGTACAAGCAGTTAATAATAACCTACCCCACCGCAACCGTCAAGTTATGTGTTAAGCAAATTTTGTGGAAGACATGCCCACAAGCGAGCGCCGTTATTGTGTTAAGAACATCCAGGTTATCACGTGAGCCTCGGTACAGAGGAAGCCTAATTTTGACACTGTCCTTTGGTTTATCCCCAGGGGCTACTTGCTCTTTGACCTTGACCACTCGCAGCTTTAATCTAGTGGCGAATTCTCGAACGTCCGCCATTTTATTCTTCGCTACATACATTTCGACTGGATTAGTCACCAGGTCCAGACATACGGCGCAAGTGATGGATACTCGCTTCTTCCTCGTCGGGCCTGGAGCTGCCATGATGAGTGGAATCTAAAACTCAAAATAAAACATACAGAGCCTCATATAGGGACATAATGGGCATATAATGTGCACATGAAGCGCATGCCGCTAGGCACACGTGTGACCTTTGAACCAATCAATCAATAAAACAAACCAACTGTCACATTCGCACAAAAGGAAGGAAGGAAGGAAAGAAAAAGCAATATCAAAACTCGCATATGCGCATACCTATTATTATAAAAGCATTATTTTGATCATTCATAATATTTGGAAACTTGACACAACTGGTTCCCTTCATGCAGAGAATTCAGAGAAAAAATAATGGGGATGATGCGGGGCGAGGGACGACGAACGAGAGTGCTTCTAATGGGTTATATGAGTTATATGACACACAACGCGGACATAATCCACCTTGATAGATAAAATGATTGATGTGCAAGCAACTGAAAGGGTCCTTAGATAAACACTAACGAAGCGTTGTTATTGCATTGCAGCCCAGGCAAAGGGCAGCAGAATAAGTAAATTCCTGTGACATGGGACTTAAAAATCTTTTCCCAACAGTATTACATTGTGTGTGTCTCTGCGAGACAAGATGAGGCGATAATAGTCAGTCACAAGTGTCTTCTTGAAGTCTCCAACTCTCGGTCTCCCCAATTGCCTGCCTGCCTGCCTGCTTGTTATAGATATATTTTTACATGCATATATATACCCATTTGCTCATCCGTTTCCTCACTGAGCATTTATAACAAACCTGACTAAAAAGGGAAAATAAGTGCGAGCACAAGTGAGTGAGTGAGTGCTGACGATAAAGGGTCCTACACTTACAGTTAAGTCTCTCCCGCAAAGTACAACTCTTCTTAAACACATACATATGCACACATTGTTGCAATAACATTTAAAAGTACAGCATTATCAATAATACAAATAAAGAGTGCATCCATCCAGCCTCCAGCAGCCCTCGTCGTTTCCCTCTTTAACAAACAAAACTGAAATGATTATTTCGACTATACAAACATGATGCCTCTCTCGCTCGTTTGATGCGCACACAACACAACCACGTCACTCTCTGGTATCTTCAAACCCGTGAGGGGTCCACCACCACCACCACCACCACCACCATTCTTTAATAAATGGTAAAACTGGGAACGAACGAACGAAAGGAACTTACTATAAGGACCAAAACTCCAAAAAAGATCTCGAGTTGAGTTGAGGTGCTGCTGCTGTGGCAGTAAGAAATGTGTAGGTAGGGAGAGGAGAGAGATAATCGCTTAAGAGACATTAGTCGTGTTGAAGCAGTCAAAACGGATTAGGAGCAGGCATAATAACAAACCTTCCTGGCCACACTTTCCTGTAGCCACCAGTTGTTGGTTTTATTCTGGCTTATATGACAAACAGTATTTCCAGTCGCTTCAGTAGTCTTGTTGCTGCAGTATCAGGAGCAACATGTGCAGAGAGAGACCAGGCCAGACCAGGCTTCTTTAGATAATGATCCCAGGACAGAGGTTGTGAATTGGTGATGATGGTGGTGAATGGTGACTGAGAGAGTGTGTGCCTTCTGAAGTTTGTAAGGATTTGTTGGATTTTTCAGATTGGACAGATTTAAACGAAAGGTCGTGACACAATTTTGTGCACAGTTTTTCGTCAAATCGATAATACATTATATTGTACTTTATATTGTCATATAAAAGTTCAACTCAAAGTGAAAGTGCATAATACTGAATATACTAGATAAAAGGTGTCATAAACATGAGCTACAATTTTGGTTTCGGGGCTGAATGAAAATCTGCATTGGAAATATGTGTGCAATTGATACAATTTAATTTGTTAAATTGAAGTTAAAAAGCTGTTGTACAAGCGAAAGTAAATACGTAGTTGTGTTGCCTTAGGTCGGGGAACAATAATATTAAATGTCTTGTGAATTTTGAAACAATATGGGGAAAATAATAATGAGTGAGTCAAAGTAATTCTAAAGTGATTACGGATAGTTTTGGCGGATAGAAAATTAGGTAATTGTAAAAAAAATTGGAAGTGACTTTGGACTTTATAAACTCGGGGTTTTTAGAAACTGCTGGTAAGTATTTATTTTAAGCTTTTTCCTTTCCATAGTTAATTTCTCCCACTCTTGTTACTCATTCGGAATTCGGTACTGGAATATACAGCTTCAACATGATTGTGTGTGTACTTACAACTTATGGCTGATACCGGTTTCCGGTATGACATACCCAAAAAAAAGTCTCCGTATTATCAGCTATTTCCTTGTTGTCCACCTTAAAAGCAGAGTAGAAGGAGCAGCTTAGCTTATCAGACCATTCAAATGTTTGCTACCACACAGGCAATTCCATTGCACAACATTGTTTATTAATCATGAAATATGGCATGCGTAAGAAGATTCCAAGAAAAGTCTTTTGCGTCACACGATCAAAGATCAATAATACTAAAAACAATTACATATATCATCATGCATGGATCTTTTGGATCAGAGAAGATATCTTCAGTTAGTACATAATATTGTGCTGTACTGGACAATTACTATACCTGAGTCCGTACTTAGCCGTCGTATTAAAGCTTTTATGAGAAACTGATTAAGTCTTAACTCAATATATATATCTATCTATTATGTACATTTGCAAACAAAAGACCATGTGGTAGCTGGTAACTATAATATAACCAACTACACCGATGATGTGGACCCCGTTTATGTCTAAAGATTGTGACAGGAGGAGGTCCAAACTGTGCGAAGAGAAGTCTCTCTAATGCAATTAATTGGTCTATAAATTGTGGCTTGTTTGAAGGCTGGATGTCATTTTCATTATATCAACAGATTTACGACAGGCACTTCGAGGAAACGTGGTTTGTTTCCTCCTTCAAATTTTTAATTTAAGACGGCACATTATTATGCAATACTATGAATTTGTGGATCATATCATAGGAGATACTTATATAAGGAATAATAAAGTGTTTCTTTCTTCAAATATCAAGACTAGACTAGATGCTTCAGGCGGAACACCACCACGATCACAAAAATATATACATGCATAAATATACCCATTTTGAAACCTCACTTTGAGGGATCCACTACTCCACAGTGGTTCGCCACAGCACGCAGACAAGTGGATACAGACGAGAGAGGGAGAGGAGGGCCAAAGAGGATTTTTGTCGTCTTCCCTCTTGCCCAAGTTTATTTTCAGTTTAGAGGTTATCCCTGGTGATGATGATCGTAATCACGCCATGCACCACTGATCCTCTTCCGATATGCCCAGCTTGGAAGGGAAAAGGCGATGGAATGAGAAAGTAACGCTTAGCTTGGCTCGGTAGGAGGAAAGTATGTTGTTATTCTTAACAAAGTTGTGAGGGGGTATCCCCAGTTTCAAAATATTACGACTACGCAGCAACGACTAATACTCCTCTCCTGCGTCAGTATTATGAGAACAGAGAGAGACGGAATTTTTTACAAGTGAGATTCTGGATAAGAGGAGAAATTGTGTACATACATGGTATCAAAATGCGGGTTGCATAATAACTATATGACCTTTGCGACGACGACGCGGTGTGGCTTGATACAGCCACAGCAAAACAGAATAATATTATAATACTTTAGTTGGTTGGTTGAAGAATAATGCCAAAAACAGAGCGCAGCACGTATGTCTGTTTTGGTGATAAAAATAATATTACTCGACTTCTCCAGTCGCGTCCCCTGCCTGTGCCTCTGCTCTTTCCCTCTGTCATCCTCTCGTGTGATAGTATATAGTTAGCCTAAAGTAGTCGTCTAGATTCACATTCACAATTTCAAAAAAAAAAAATTATATATATCCGAAGTCCAGCAGAGAAAACACGGAAAGTTGTCAAGCGACCACTGCGCACAGACGAGGGAAATGAGGCACGAGCATGCAAAGAGTAGATAATATGTGGAATGAAACAGTGTTTTTCATTAGTAACATTTTCTACATGCATAAAAACACGTTATTTGTGCATCTGGCAGAGCTAAGGTACCTAAGTCATATTAGCTCATTGGTTTCTCTGAGCAACAAGTATAAAAATGTAAAAAGTTTGATTGCGCCATGCATGCCACCACCACCAACTAAATGCTCCTTTTGAAGTTACCAGGAAAGGAAACCCCCCAGTACAAAAGGTCTTTGATAGAAAAAAAGCAAAAGAATAATATAGGAATAATATGACGAGAAAAAAAAACGTCAGTAAATCTTGAGTAAAAATCTTCTCTTTTGCCTATTCTCTGACTGATCACATCTTTTTTTTTCCCTTTCCTTTTTCCTTTAGGTCTGGAATACCTTTTTTTGTTTTTCCACTTTTATGCGTACCCAGAAGGTTAACTGATATGCATATAAATTCAAAATACATATGCAGGGGTAGAGAGTGTACAACCTCGGCGTTCAGTTCTGTTCAGTTCAGTTTCAGTTGTATGCCAAGATCTTTCGCAACTGGGGGTCCATTTTTATTGCTGGAAACGGGAAACTGTGCGTAGTCACTCACTTTACAAAATGGAGAGAGAGACAGCACAACAGAGTAATAGAATTAGAAAAGGCTATATAGTTTTCTATAATGCTCCATGAGCAAGACACAGTTGACTTGGTTCATTGGGAGAGATGTGATGTTTGAAGAAAATATACAACACACACACTACTGGTGAAATCAATGTTTGTCTAGTATGGTTGATGGAGGTGGTGGTGGTGATGGTGGTGGTTGATGGTGGTGGCAAGAAACAATAAAAATGAGCTCTTGTCATGTTTATATGGGACTCTTGGCTGCATTTTTGTACGATATGATGGCGATGATGATGATGTGCCTTGCATGAAGTTTGTTTATCTGTTGGAGTTTGAACAAGAGGAACCATGTGCTGAACAAATTGGATAATTCTAGGTTTGACTAATTTTTCCCTGACTCATTTTATGCCGTGTTATGGACTACTGGTGTAATAAAAAAACAAGGATAATAAATACAAGGTGGTGGTAGTGGTTGGTGGTGATGATGGTGAGTCTAATCCTCCTCATCTTTGGTTAGCAAGTCGTTTTTTTCTTTTTGCGACTTCGTATTTCCTTTTTAACCAAACCAAAAAATGGCATATACGCACTTCACCCAGCAGCAAGCAGTGTGCACAGCAAAATACACTGTGCTGACTGCTGACTTTTATGGGCATTTATATGCATTTTCTTCAGCAAATAATCAAGCGGTAACCTAAAACCTTCATCCTAAAATGAAAAAAGCTTTTGTTCTTCCCATGGCAATGAAACTACTGACTGACAACATGATCATTTAATTTTTCTAAATTTTTTTATTATTTTCCAGATCCGGATTTTTACCGTACAATATGGAGGTCAAAAGAAAGTGTTGTTGTGTTCTAATAGTGAGCTTATTAGCGTCTCTGTGCTCCGCAGGAAGTGTCAGAGGTAAGTTAAACATTTCATATAATGTGTAATATTATAGACTTTTTCAAATCTACCTTGAGTACACACTCCCTACGCATACCCTAACTCCCAAAAAAATCTGCTCTTTCTTTACAACCAAGTTCATTCACGCAACCATGCTTTCACTATAATAAGTAAGGTTGATTACGACACGATGGTGGTATGATGATATCATCCACCTTTCATATAAAAAAATCACTGATCCTCCCGAGCCACCAAAGACCAGTATGGTGTCCACCAATGTGGCAATAATTTAAAACAGTAAGTCCGATTCCGTCATTGTCGTTAACCCCACCTTCTTTAACATGAAATACGTGCTCAAATCACTTGACTTTAGTTCACCTCGCTACCTGCGACCTGCCTGCCTACCCACCTTTAACCAAATACACCTGCATAAATAAACTCCAGAGAATCCAAAGTACAGAGAGTTCTTTGGGTGGAAGTGGAAATGACTGCTTGTATGCGAGTTACAGAGAGAGAAAAAAGTGTGAGTGTGCGAGCGAGTCGTCCCTCGTCACTACTTCACAGTAAAAGTCCTCAAGTCAAGCATCAACAATCAAAATTCATGATGACGATGACGTTGTAACTTTTGCTCTCCCTATGTGAGCCAGGAAAAAGGCAGATAACAATTGATGGTGTTGGTGGTTGTTGCCTTTGTAGTGTTTTTTTATTTGGTGAGGCTATGGCGTGGTGGTGTTAGAAATGTCAGTGGTAGTTGCAGTGTCAGAATGACAGGCCAAGAAAAATCTCATGATCAGTGGGTAAAAGAAACGCACCACCGGTGGAATTGTTATAAATACGCGTACGTACTACGTACACATTTGGATTATGTAACACTTTAGTAGGGAATGAAGCTACATGCTTTTTTACTCGACGTACCTGTCTCCCAGTTGCCAGTGGTGTGGTGCAATAAGAATAAGATGTGGTTTTTTTTCTTTCTTTGGAGAGGTTGGAGGAGGAGGAGATCCAACCAAACCTCCAACAAACAAACCGAAGAAGAAATCCCTACTACTCCATATTTGTGCTTGAATAAGGCTAGACACGCAACGCAAGCATTCAAATAAATCAGTATTGAAATTACAATGGGATTGTTATAAAATAAAATATATTGTAGAGCAGGAATAGCTCTTCTTGGAGATGCCATGACGTTAGCTAAAAATAAAGTTGTGGATGCTCCACTGAATCTTAAAAAAACTGAGTATTTTGAGAGATTTTTTTTACATGAATTAAAAAAAAGAGTCTTTTTTCATTTTGGAATTTTGCTGAACCGAGTAGTAGGATTGCAAAAGGTGTCGTCGTTCGTTATTTTACATTTCTTCTGGGAAAAATGTCATTGTCGTTCGTTTTGAAAAGCAAAGGGATTTTTTTTTGTACTTTCTTACTTTTTTCCCGAAAAATGCTTCAATTTGTGTTCAACAATGATTAGCTAACTTTAATAATACCAGTTCCCATCTTTCCTTTTTGGCACCTGTTCAATTATTACATTTCCAACTTGCTAATCCGCTCACACTGGCTGTGAACATAAAGCCTTTAGATTGTAACAATAACATGGGCACGGCAATTAATGTTTTTATGAATGCGCCATAAAAAAAATCCCCCAACGCACCTTCCCATTCCCACACAACAGAGTAACTAACAAGTAATAACTTACATCCTTGTCGAAATGGGCACGTATGTTTGTCTACTAAAATGTCATGTAAGCAAAAAAAGGAACAAAAAAAACTTGTGTCACTCACTACTACACAATAACCAAGTGCTCTAAAACAAAAAAAATATATCCTCACTAAATAAAAAGACCCTTTTTTATATTATTATGTTTACTTTGTACACCCTCAGTCAGTCCCCACTGGAATTCCATCACTGACACAATGATTTTTTCTCTCTCTCTCTCTCTCCACAAGTATTCACAAGAGTGTCAGAAAAGAGGTGTTTAACTTTTTTCCAGGTGAGAGCAAAAACTGTGACAACAAGTTGCTGTGAAATCGTAATGTGATAAAAAGATGTGATATGATGATGATGTGATGATCAGAGTTTTTTTCTCTGGTCTTGCTTGCCCACATCAGCATTGTCCTCCAACCATCATAATATTATTATATTATGCAAAGGGAGTGACATGCCAATAAAAAAGTACAAGAGCAAACGATGAACATGGACACAAGAAGTTAAGTTAGTCAAGGATTTCCTTGTCTTCTGTTTAAGGATGTCGTTTATCCTGTTTTAAATAAATTACAGCGATGCGATGCAATGATGATGATGATGATGAGCCTGCCTCTTCCAGGTTATAAAGTACCCCTTGTGAACCTGACTCTGATGAACACTACTACTTTCATCCAAGTTGATCACACTTGGTCGATATACCTTTAAAAAGAAGGCTTATTATATATAACTTGGACATCTTAACTTTTTTTTAACTTCGCAGTGCAATGTGCACACAAATGACTTTACATATAGTAAAAAAAAGAATTCCATCTACCTACTTACTTATCATTGCCGTCTTATCAGGCAGTTTGTAAAAAACGTGTTATACCTATATAGAACGGTCTTTTGAACTGAAGCAGCTTTAACCAAGGCAAGGAGAATTAAAAGAGTATAAGTATATTATATAATATATTTAATGGCAGACGAGATGGTTTTTAAAGCTCTGCAGGTTTACAGGAGCAGGGGCAGCTTAGCTACTGCGTGAATTTGTTATGACGGGCTGAGTGGAAGATGGACGCCTTTAGTCGTTTAATAGTGTGATTGTCAGAGGAAAAAAATGTCAGTGGAGTCGAGTGGATGGAGGAGAGTGTGTGCGTGGAGGAAAAAAGTTGGATCACTCTTGGAGATCTACAACAAAAGCTGGTTTTCTTCCAATATGCCTATGCCTAGATATATGCCTTCTTCCTATCTCTTCTGAACACAATGTCCAGAAGAGATGAGCATTAAAGAGAAAATAAGGCAATCCCTATTATTTTTTTTCTGGGCTTGATTTGACATGTGGATTGACTCTTTACATTTGAATGTGAAAGTTATAGATCTCTGTGAGAGAGAAGGAGAGAGGTGTAAACTGCGAAAAAAGCTGTAACTGTCTAGGGTCTACTGTGGACTAAGAAGATGATGATGATGATGATGATGACCACGGAGTGGTGGAATGATAATGGTAAATGCAACAATAATAATAATAATGTGACGCTGGAGATGATGATGAGCTGTCATTTGAGTCTTTCCTTGTCTCCTACTTGAAGGCCAAAAGTATAGGAAACGTTAATAACCGGTGTTTCTTGAAACAGTGACAATGACATATATTGACATTTATAAAGTTAGAAGAGGAGTTAAGTGAGAATTTTTGGTAAGATCATTTGAAAATGCGATACGAGTTTTAAAAACCCGATAGCGTCTTGCTATAACCGTTACAATAGTAGGATAATCAGGAAAGATGAGGATTCTGAATAATCAGAATTATATGCGATTCTAGAGTTGAATTAAATATAATAATGAGCGTGTTTTCCAATAAACCTATCAACTATCCCGGGAGGGCTATATTAAAAGATAAGTTAATCACAAATGCTCTAACATGCATTTCTTATCTAGTTTTTGTTGTCAAGTTTTACTCCGTAAAACATTTCGATGCAGATACTACTGCTGCTGGCGTGAAACGATGGATTAAATGCATGCCTTGTCTGCCAGCCTATCTCGAATTTACCTACACGAAAGTGGACAAGCCTTCAACTTCAACCTTCATGGTTGGCATTTGTCCCTCTCCTTCTTCGTCCGATATAATATCTAAAATCGTAAATTCGCCACAGGTCACCGAAAACGCGTCCTACACGCCTGGTTACTTGGTGTCGTATAATAATCTCATAATTATTCCCTGTTTGACTTCCATGACTACCCCGTGAATAAATCACTTTTACGACTCCACAACAACATAAACCATTCCGAAGTTGAGTTAGATAGTCTGATGGTGTCATGATTATTCTCAACTCCAAATGGAATTTTAACTACATCAACACTATATAAAATTATAGTCTGTGCACTTGCTGTTAATCTCACTCAGGTGGTAGCACTCTCATTAAAACCCTAGAAACCCGGCATGGGAGGTCAACACGGGCGCGACAAGAACGGGCAAAAAATGTCACTAACTAAAATAACAAGTATCTTGCCATAGTCATAGTTTGTAGCGTACATTTGGATATATGTATATTGGATTAAGAAAATGGTTCAATACCACAAGATTCTAATCTCTCAAAATATATCCCGTTAGTGTGTTCCCCAAGAGAGGAAAATGCTAACGAATTGTGATATACCTATACAACTTCAAAAACCCTCGTTGTAGAACCAGCCAGGTCATTATTATTATTATTTCAGGTAAACCAGGAAAATGGTTTGGCTGGGCTGTTGCTATATATTGAATTGAAACAAGAGATGATTTTCCAGAGGGTTGCTGGAAAAGGTGTCAGTTCCTCATCGCGTCATCTACTACTACTGAAATAGAATATCTTCTTGAATTTTAAATCAAATTAAGGACCAACAACCGTACACGACGATACATCCTCATTTTTTATCCCCAGCCCGTTGTCATTTCAGAGGAAACATGGGAAGAAAAGTTGAGAGATTAGATTCAAGATTGAGGCATCTCTCTCTACATGTGCCCATATTAAAATACCAATCCACTAAATTTAGAAGCAGAAAAAAACGACTTTGATCAAGGCTCTCACAATTTAACCACCAGCCAGACCACCACCACATAAACCAACTGGGTTTCAATGTAGCTGAAAAAAAGTGAGAGCTTCAAAGGTTACACATAATTAGGCAGTCTGCTGCCTACACAAACTTGTGTACATTTTCCTCATCTTCTTGAGGTGATGTGAATGTGAGCCATAAAAAATTCTACATGAGTTTCAATATTATTATTCCCTGACATGATGAAAAACAAGACGAAGAATGTGACAATGAGTCCTAGCGAGCCTCCTCTTGTCTGATTAGTCGACTTTACGAATGTGAAACAAGAGAAATCTCTGTTTTTTATATACATTCATGGTGCACTCACTCGCTATCATCATTTATTATGCTTCTATGCAGGCTCATGTGTCCCCTCAAAAGTTATTCCAACTGAAAAAATAAGGTAGAATCCAGTACGATATCATCATATCAATTACGTAATACATCATAAGACGACAATGCATATCAAAATGCCTTATAGCTGGAAGTTTTTAGGAAGCCTGTTGGCTTTTGAACTATGATATGATAGCTGTCTACTGCTGGTGCTGAGAAGTGAAACAGAGTAAAATCTGTATTTGTGGGTTAGACCAGTAGCAAGGAATCATTTTTTATTGGGTGAAGTGGAAAACATCGTGGAAAATTTCATCGTCGTGGCCAAGAAAATGTGGAAATAAAAGGAGTTATAAAGGCTCACCCCAAGTGCAAGTGCAAGCCACGATGATGATGAGGATGATACCCAATACATCACCTTTTTTCCACTCTTGTGTTCAAATAAAAAAACAAGATGCTGCTCCTGGAGACGACGACGAGTAGTGGTGCTTATTATTATGCAGTTCAATTATCTGACTTAGTTTGTGAGGTTTACTTGGATAAAAAAATCTCCGCTCTACATATCAGATTACTTACTCTCAGGCTGCATAACAGACATTGAAACTGAATATACATATTATGCACACGGCCGACGACGTGCATGTTTGGAAACCAGTGAGCCATGGATGCATGATTAGAGGAGAAATAATATCTAGCGGAGCCTAAATCTAAATATCTTATTTTTGCTCCATCTCCAATCCAATCTCGACTGTTTCAACAGAAAAAAAATTAAAGGGCAGGCAGGCAGGCATCTATCTAATTCTAATATGAAATTGTTTTTGGAGATAGATATGATAGCGGACTTTGGATATCAACTCTGGTGCAGTCAGTGTTGTAAGTGTGCACCCTACTCAAATATTTGGCCATGTTTGTCATTTGATCATGCACATTTTTTTATCTAAAAACTTCAAAGCCAACTCAATACATACCTACTTACTTACCTGACTGAAGTTGGAAGTGTCCGTCGTCCGTTGTTGCACTGCACGCACTCCCCCAACGCAAATTTATATCTTTTTCCAATTTCCTGACTTGGCCCTTTCTGTCACTCTGACTCTGCAAAATATCAAAACAACAAAGGGATGAGTAAGGCATTATTTTATTATTGATGTACTCTCCAGGAAATTTTTGCTCATCAATTGATGATACTCATTATTACAACACTGAATTGTTGTACAGTTTACACCCTCCAAGGTATGCGCATACACAGCGATGAGTTTTCTAAATAAAAAAACCACACGAGTTCAATTTCTTGCTTCATTGCCATAAGCAAAAAAAAATTTGAGAAAAAAAATGTTGAGAATCATTCATTCCTCCCTTTTGTACCCTATAGCTGTTCCTCTCCGTCGTCGTCTTCAGTTTTCCACCCACTACACATTACAAAAATCCTATACTCAACCTCGACACAATCCTCCCTCGGTGAGTGATACCTTTTCTGAAATATTTCTCACAGTTAAGGTTACAAGGTAATGTATCCTGCTGTCAAGGGTGGAAGATCTCAAGTTTCTACTATACTAAAACGCCCATATTTATGTATTTTCGATTTTTTCAAGGGAGACGAACGAGACACTTTTGTCCATGTGAACGGTTTCACCTTTTTATAAATTCTCCAGTGTAGTATTCTTGGGGAAGGAATGCGAATGAGGAGATATTTTTCCCAAACGTATATACTAAAGCTTACTATCCCATTAAAATGATGAAATTATTATTCCAATCCAATCCAATACTACCGGACTCTTACGGAGTCAAGATGTTGAGTTACTTAATGTACTGACTGGCTAAATGGATGCTTCCTCGTAAATGGTTTCGTCATTATCCGACCTCAAATTTAAATGCTAAAAAATGCTAAAAATGATACGTAAGCACTAGTTAGAATTTCCGGTTTCAAAGCCAACTTAAATTAGTTAAGGAAACAATCTATTCTTTTTATATTGTTACCTCAAAAGCCGTCGAGTAGTGGAAATAGTGGCTGGTGATTTTTTGTGTTGCAAAATAATATGGTGACTCTCCCAGTCACCAGTCAGGCTCGCTATCCATCAACTTTAAAACTACGAACGCTGCACATTGAGCATATTGCACTGTAATTGTACTGATAGTGAATGCAGGTACACAAAATCAGACAGTTTTGTATTGTGGATTTTACTCGACGTAATGCAGCGACAGCGACCACACTTAAGGCTACTCTACTTTGCAACTCCGTGCAATTATTACATTTATTATTATTACACTTGTTATGCTTCAAATGAGGCAATTTTAGCTTGCTCTGCTCAAACTGACGACTATCCATTTTTCATACCGATGAAGACGATGAAGAAGACGAAAGTAGATAGAGGGATATGTTTTGGCTAGATGAAATTTGACAACGTGGTTTGACGAAATGTCTCAATCAATATTTTTGGAGTTCATTGTTTTATATCTCTTGTTAGAGTTCTCGCACCACCACGCACCACAAAAATCCGAGCCCAAGACATCAAATAGAGTTGATGCTATATTATGTTATGTTAGTGCTGCATGCAGCTGCTCCTGTTTGACTCAAGGGGGTAATGAGTAATTGAATTTAAGAAAAAAAATTGAGTTTGCAGCAAATTACTCACAAGAAAAATTAGGTGATGACAGCTTGTTATAAAAAAAACCACATTTGAAACAGTCCCAGCAAGCAAGCCCATCAACTCCAGCTCATTTATTCAAGATATTGGTTTTCACCCTAGCTATTTGTAAAATAATGGCAGAGTACAGACATATGAGTTCAAGATGTACACTTTTCTCAGGAGCATATTATTCCTCTGTGAATAATAATCATAATAAAATATAACAAACGGAAGACGATGTGTTAACCAAAAAGTTTGGAAGGAATGAGATGAGTGAGTCCATAAATACGTTAGGATAAGATGCGATGTATGACGCTCTTTAGGTTCGCAGCAGTAAGATGAGCGAGCAGTACATACATAAAATGGGAATCACATTCTCCTTTTTTCCAGCCTTGTTTTTCCCATTTTGCTCGTGTGACATGAGTCGTGTGAACATTGATGATGATGTTTTTTAAAAACTGATACGCTCTGGATGGAAGCCATACATATATACATACACGCTACACCTCGACTACAGTCCCAGCTTGCCATGCCATGTAATAATAATCTTGAAAAAATGCAATGGATCATTTGTGAGTGGTGAGGGGGGGGGGGGTGGAATCAGGCCCTAAAGAGCCCAACAAATACTTTACTTTTCATTTCCTTCGTTTGATCCATTAACTAACTTTTAGTGGCATCTGGGCTATCTCGTCTTTGTCAGCTAGTTATCATCATCATCCTCCTCATCCTCCTCGCTCCTCTTCCGTTCCGTTAAAGCTCAGCAAGACTGGCTAAAACCGAGAGAGCCCCATGGAAACTCTTATACAAACCGTCTGTTCATGAAAGAAAAGGAACTCTCTGAAAAAAATACTTAAGTTCTCTCTCTCTCTCTCTCTCTCTGCTTGTGCTCCACTTCATGGATTCTCCATTGGGGAATTATGTTACGCATTTTACAACAGTTGTAGAATATAACGATTTTTTCCACACCAGAACCAAGAGAACTTTACCACAATCTGTTTTTTAAAATGCATCCATCATCGGAGGCATTATAGCTCGGATATACGAGTATATTTCTGGAGAGGAAAACAATAGCCAAATTGGTCTTGTGTTTTTTATGTTCACGTTTTTTTTAAATTCTTTCAAGAAACCTTTCATTAGCTGTACGCCCCCTGTTTACTTAAATCCTCCTTATCACTTTCCCTTTCCTTAAAAAGTACTCACGTTGCCCATGTATATCGTGTATTTAGGAGGAGGAGGAGTGACTCCAGAAAAAAGGGCCCCTTTAACTAAATCATGATGATGATGATGCACACTTACACGCTGCTCGCTCATAATAAGTAGTACCATATAATCATTCAATTTAGTGGAGTGACCTCTTCATGTCGCAATTCATCTTGTGCATCCTTTTCATGGACAGCATTTCAAGACCCCACACGCAAATGATTCTTCTGTAAATGAAATGTTGTAATAAATATTTTGGCTGGGGGTGTACATCTGTACTCTATTTGTACTTATTTACTTTATTCTTGTAAGAAGTAGATGTTATAAAATGGGAGCAGATGATGAATGCAGATGATTTGTTAATTGCATAATTTGCATAATATCAAAATTGAAGGAATGTATTCATTCACACGATGTATTCTAAATAATATGTTACCTGTGTTTTTGTTTTTGTCCAGGTTCGCAAAAAGTTCTCACCAGAGAGTTGAAGCCACTTCAAGTTATTTCACTGGGTCAAGAGTTTCGCATATCCTGTCCTGTCGACAGCGACCAATCTTCTATAGTCGACTGGTTTAAGGTAAAAAAATATTATTTTACTATTTTAATTATTAGCAATTGCGTTTTCCTCTGACAATCCGAGTTGAAACAATCTGCATTTGCATTTTTCCCAGTAAACAAGGAAGTTTTATGAATATATTCTTCAGTGTAATCTTGAGAAACGTTAATACAATTCCCTTCAAAAATCAAAACCATCCATTTTTACACCTGCAGTGAGTATTACACCTGGTGAGTATTACATTCCCACAATTCCTGTCAGATTGCAGCAAAATGTGTTTTTGGAGATTCCCGAATAAAGTTTTCTACCTTTTTTCCCTTTATTGTCGTACATGATTTTTATCAGACAGAGCCAAGAGCTATGCATGCATTATTATTATGAAATTGAAATTCTTAAAATGTTTTCGAGTTGAGAAATTTATCTTTTTTCTTTTTCCATTCCCATGCACTTCATTTCATACGCATACACCACGTCGCGTCGCGACGCGACTCTGTAGTATAAGTATAAAAAAAGTATCCTGTTCAGATTGTTTATTGCTCTTTTCACGCTAATGTTGTTTTAGTACATGACATACCAATGTTTTACCTCTTCATATACACGACTACTACTACTAACCACTTATTACCTTCCCTCTTGCCATCATCACAATGTAACATTGTTTTTTGAATGGAATAACAATTGTTGTCATTTTCACAGGATGGGGAGCTCATCACCAGCTCATGGTCACGAATCCGCATTACCTCGAAAGCCCTACGAATTCGCTCCGTGATTCCGCGAGACTCGGGTGTTTACGAATGCAAAGGAGTGAATGGGCTAGGTGGGCAAATTGCACGAACCAGACTGGTTGTAACAGGTAATTGAATACACTTACTTTTTTTTGTAAAAATATTATTATTATTATTATTATTATTATTATCACAATATATTATTCACCAGTGTAGAGCTATATGGTTTTCTCTCTCTCTCTCTCTCTCCCCGCTTTTTTCTTTCCTTCTTCAATGTTTTTCCCCCATTCATTCGTTTACAAAAAAGACAGTGTCCACATGAAACAAAATATATTTATTGTAGATGCTAATATAACGTCAATCCACAGCAGGAAAACTCTGCATTACAGACCAAATCTATATTATTATGGTACGTGCAAACGTAACATGGGTTTAAAGAAAGTTCTTCTTGGCGTCGTCGTTTACATCGGTATTCGGTATGCAGAATTATAGCGTTGCTTGAAATTTTGTTCACGTTTCAGGAATCAGGTGAAATGTCATGAAGGTGTATATTATGGAATTCCTTTCTTAAAAATTTATCTTGTTTATCCCCTAAAAACATTAGTATCCAGCAGTCATTCTCAATATTCATTTATCAGACATTCCAAGAAGAACCGAAATGGAGAATGGAATGGGCAATGAAACTTCTAAAATACAAAAATATCCCTTGTCGGCCATGCTATCATCAATGAGTCAATGAGTACTATACTATGCGGGATGAGTTCGGTGGAAATATTTTTTGTTGTGTGTCATCATTTTAACACACTTGAGCCCAACACTCATCAAATCAAATGAATTTTTTTCTGTATTTTTTTTCTTCTTCGTTCGGCTACTGATACGACACGGGAAAGGGAAAAAGCAAAAAAAAAGAGACACTGTGATGTGATGCTAATCTGTTCTTTCGGTTTGTTGGCTTAAACCTTGATTTGAAACCGACAGCTTTGTTTAAGTAAGCGCCTCCAAAAATGAGCATTGTTATGGTTAGTGAGTCTGCTGGAACAACGACGTCTGATCAAGAGTTAATGTCAATGGGATTCCATTTGGGTTTCCTGTATAGGCTCACTTTCAGTGCAGTCAGAGTATGCATAAAGTTGAAGAAAAAAAGTGTAAATGGAATTCGTCAGTTGAATGTTCTTCATTCATTGCTCATGTATGTAAATACTGTTTTTTTATGTATCATCGTGCCGTTAAGACCTTC